>JAWQUT010000031.1:2946974-2983470 GCA_033807755.1 Ellobium chinense
GGGGGGTAAGGCCATGAAAAACAAGGAAGAAAGGCTTTGGTATGGTAGGGAGGGGGAGGACAGAGATACTGATACGGAAAGAAAATAGGCACCAGAGGGAGAGAGGGAAGGAGAGAGAGGTAGAGAGAAGGAAATACCCCAAAACCACTTCCCAACTTTACAAGGGGCAACAGATACATTTCACGATTTCAAAGTGAAGAAATGCTTCTGGCGAACGAAAGAGGGTCAAAGAGGACGTAATTTGATTCCTGTCTTGTCTTTCTCGATGCTTTACTGCACGTTTTACTACGGCTGTCGCAGCAACGACTATTATTACTATGTGCTACCGCTATACTATAAACAATATAAATTATGTTTTCACCCAAGTTTATTGCCAATCTCCGCAAAAGATGGCATAATATAATGTTGCCGAAATTTTGTACGTTCCACCCACGTTACAGTCCTAGAGTGTGAAGGGGCAGGGGTGAGGGTGACTCAGGTAAATGCAGACTAAATCACCAACGCCATAAACTTAACAAGTTTATGAACTTACAGAATTCAACCGTTCAGTTGATGTGAACTACGACAGAAATATTGTGCGTTTTTAAACCTTACATTAGCTACCAGTCCTATTAACAAATTAAATTCAACCATTCAGTTGATGTGAACTACGACAGAAATATTTTACGTTTTTAAACCTTACATTAGCTACCAGTCCTATCAACAAATTATTGTATGATTGATTGATATGTACACGCACAGCTATAATTTTAATTGATTTCATGCATCAGTTTACTGAGGGTGAGCCTTATCTTTGAGCGATGCACGACAGCAGCAGCTGTGAGCCTTCAGCCTAAGCTATCGTCACGGATTATAAAATTATACGAGGTGAGATCCAAAAGTCTCCCGAAAGTGCCTATAAAGGATTGTATAGCTACAACCATTAATAGACACAGTTCGGGGACTTTTGAATGGCAACTCATACACTGTAGAGAAGCACAACAATTTCTGTCAACTTTAAGACAAACTGAGGAGACTCGGGCATCTCACATTTGACCGTGGGCACCAGAATGATGGTGGTCCAGCACTTGTCACTTTAAGCAAGAGACTAATTGTTATTCTGAATTACAAGACTCCCAATCTCATTTCCAGACCCTTCCATTTCCAAACTGATATTAAGGACCAAGGTGGCAAGTAAAAACAATATAGAAAAAGCCCCCTCCCTCCCTTCCGGAACAAACATTTGAGAGAGCATGTAGCTCGCAGGTCTAGGTTGGAGCGGAGCATCCTGCACATAGAATCGGATTAAAATAAAATGTTTGTAATTTTCGACAGAAAATGGTTGCTAGGCTTCCACTTTCACCAACTGTAGGTTTGTATCTCGTTCCAAAGAAAAACGCGCGCATGTTCGCGTGCGTAAAATAATGAGCAAGGCACGGACACCAAGGCATAACTCATACATATTAATATATAAAACGTCGATGGAAAATACAGGAAATCTGGACGCTATTTATTGACTGCCACATGACTTATAGAGGAAAAAAAAAATCCGCCCATCGCCCAAGCTTTCCAGGTTAAGAGGTAGTTCTTGTTTCCTTAACATTCTTCCTGAATTGCTGTATATCTGGCTGGCTTTGGCCTAAATCACCGAACTGAAGCTGAAAATATATTCATAGGTATGTCTCCTGAAACACCCTGAAAAAATTGCCAATCAGTTTCGTACATCAAGGGTGAGGGATAGTGAAGGAAGACAAGGCTGTGCTAACAGAGCTACGTATGACTTCCCCGCATTGTTGACTGTACTGTGAATATTTTACAAAGTGAACATTTAACTTGAGCTGATCGCAACATATGTGAGGAACCAGTCCTCCATTGATCTTGCGATCGAACCGGGTGTGGCTTCGAACTCCACAGATGTTCATGATTAGCGTCTTGCATTCATGATTCATGAGGGCCTGGGTATTATCTGAGTCTGAGGGCCGATCTTCGCTTGTATAGCATAGATGCATTTGAGGGAAACTCCTACATCATATTGACAAGACTGCTCAAAATATGAAAGTACTAGCTACAAGAAATATGAAATCGAGACAGAGTCTATAATTTTTCTTGAAGTCAATAAGATCATAAATGAATATTGATATATGCAGATTACCTTTATGGGAATAGAAAACCCTGTGATGTGACGCAGTAAAAAAGGTTGTACATTATGCAAGTCAGAATAGCAGTCATGGTATTTATTACGTTTCACCCCATCTTATGTAGTGAACAGATACACGTAACTGGAAACAAATAGCGATATACATAGTCTATAGTGGAAAGATCGGGTCGAACCAGGACTGAAATCTTTGAACTTTTGTTAGACTCATAGTCTATGTGTGAAAGCCAAAGAATATAGTCCACAAAAATTATAATGTGATATGAATAAGATACAGTATAACAAATCAGTTTATGTGAAACTTAATGTAACGTTTGGCCTAGTCTGGAAAACAAAAAAACTTCATTTGGTGCACATTAAATAAAGTAATGTGTATCACATTTTTTTTGTTTATATTATAGATGTCTTGAATCTTAGGCATGGTCTGGGATAGAAATTCCAGTATTAAACTGCACTGAGTATGGGATCAAAGTGACATCTCTCAAAATGTGTTTTACATTATTGTAACAATAGAGTAACTCCAAAAGTTATCAAGTGTTTGAATCCTGTTCACCACAAGCTAATGCTACTTGTGGCATGAGAAAGTCTGTGGAATGAACCCCAGGTGTCTCCGTGTTACTTATTCTAAATATTTTCATTATGTCATATGCTTGCATCCCCATCCAGCTGTTGATAAGTTACCAATTTGCCTGAAACTTGACAGAAAGGTTGGGCCTGGTCTGGAGAAGCAAAAGTTAATTTTTGTGGGTGTATCTGATCAAAATGGCTATCTCATATTTATGTGTAATAGTAATAAGGCCTGGGGACCACGTTTGTAAAAATAAGCTGACGTTAAAGAAAATGATGAGTAGTTATTAATAAAAAGCTTTATTCTCACAGCTTAACAAATTCATTAACGTCAAATATAGCAAGGAAGCCCATAATGCACGGAAAATGTTGCATAAAATAATTTGTTTTTGGATTGAGCGTGTAAATGTAATTGTGACCTATCTTTCAGAACCAGAATTACATCATAAAAGTCATACAGAGAAAAACAACATTACGTAAGAGTTGGATTATTTTTGTTGATATGGGATTTTGAGGTCTCCCTGCAAAACGATTTCTTAAAAAAATTTTGAGCTGGCAAATTCTGATGCTGAAACTTAAAGCTTACTTCAGTGAAAAATTGACTTTCATTGCAAATACTTAAATTCCAATAGCCTATTTCAAGATCTTCATAATGTTCCCAGTAAAACTAGATTTCATTTCAGTGTGGATGTGCAAAAATATATCATCGCTAGCTGTCTTTTTATCTAAAAGCATTGTTTCAAGACAGCGTGGGACCGTGAATCAAAGTGTGTTAAATTTTGTCCCAACTACACCATGTTCGAACTTTGTCATTAGAGATTTGAATGAAAGATTTTCATTTAACTTCTGTTTGTCTTTCTCTACTGAGGCAAACATTTCAGCCATCGTCTTGGGTACATCTTTCATCATTTGAGCCACATGGTTGACGAACATTAATTGCAATGTGTAATGTAATCGGTGATCCCACAGCTTTTATTAGGTGACTGTTTGCCTGCCCTTGAATTTCATGCTGTTAGTGAAAAAAGAAAAAGGAACTGAAATGGGGATTGACGACTTTTAAATCATTATTTTGGCATGCATGCCTCATGCTCATTTGAACCTAAATTTGATCACAGTCAGTCATTAAACACCAAAGTAAAACAAACAATGAACTCTGATAAATGCTTGTCATCCTTTTTTTTTGCTGCCGATTATCTCATTTAATTTTAGATGCAAATAACCATGCTTGGCATAACATACATTTGAATGGTTTGAAAATACAATTTTATGGCTAATAACCACAATAATCCATATTAAAAAAACACAAACCAAGAGGTCGGTACAGAAATGGTACCAGTGACTCAATTAAACCCCACATTTCACATCTTTTGTTAGAGAGAAGTGGACTTCAAAGGCATGAATTTTCATGAAAGAAAGGATACCAGTAAAATTAGAGCAAAATCATTCAGTAGGAGAGATTTCAGTGGGACATTCAAATCTTTCTGCACTGAAGAAATTTTGGTCATCTATTGTCTTTATTTGTCTGTAACTTGTCATTCTTATGCTATGAACATAAACATAGTACGAATGTAAAGATATTTTAGGGAGCTTTCTACAGATATGCGTAATCTATATACCCAAAATAGGGCTTAATTACTGGTTTCAGCAGGCAGGACACATTTTTTTTATTTGGTGCGACATCAAGATACAGTATTCAATATTAAGTATTCATTTATTAAGTATACCTTGTTATTAAATATAAATTTCATATTCACAGATTCATTATTATTCTATCATTTCATTACTCTGGTGGACCTTGATATTAAGTGTACCTCAATATTTGGAATATTTTTCCATGCACCATGGCATACTTTATACTGACATTCCACTTTAACAGAAGGAAAGCGTCTCAAAGTCATGCCTCTAACAATAAAGACTAATCAACAAGCAGGAAGAGTATGTTTTTTTTCTTTTATTTGCATTAACTTCATGAACATACATAAATGTAAATGGTGTAACAGAACCATCTTAAAATGATCCAATCATGCCAGGCCTCAAATTGCTCTTCCATCCAAATCATTCATCCTGTTACATTCACAGGCACTTTTAACATACTGAGCAAGCATAATGAAATCCTAATAAGCTTAAGTTTATGGTGTTTATTTAACTGGGTCTATGTTCTTCTTTTTTTGCTTTTCTCCTTCATTTTCATGTTCATATCCTCAAGTTCAGCTTCTGAGCCAAAGTTTGAAAATTTAAAAACCTCTTATCAGTATCATGAAGGTTAACATTACTATTTGGCTCACTAATACAGTCCGTTAGCTAAAACAACAATGTTTCTAGAAATTGTGGCTAAAATCAAAGGTGAAAATACCACTTGTACTCCAACACACTTTGACAAGACAGCCAAACTTAATGTTGGCAGGTAATCAAATGATAACCTCTTGAGTTTAAAACAAAAAGGAATTGATATATTCCTGTCAGTTACTTTCATTAATCTCTTCCCTCTCACATCACATATACTACCATCCATAAAACATCTAATGCAGACACATCTTGCAACATCTCAACACTCTTACTCACTGTCACTCCCTCCACCTTCTCCTCCTCCTCCTCCTCCTCCTTCCCCTCCTGATTCATTCCCACCACCTTCCTCTTCCTCTTCACCCCCAGCAATCTTGCTCTGACTGTCATCTTCTCCTTCACTGTCACTTTGCAAAGCCTTTGCCTTTCTCTTTTTAGCTGTCATATCCTCCTCATCATCAGACTCCTGTTGAGTAACAAACATGTATGCTTAATCTTTGTTTTCCTGCATAATATTGTATAGACGTAATACTTCAAACTTATTTCATGCAAAACACCAAGATAGCAACTGTTTCACTATGATAAGCTCCACTTCTTATAAATCCCTGGCTATGAACTCAGTTGAGTCGTATCTCATGGTTGCCAACTGTTCAAGGGCTCCAGGCCTGAAATTTTTTTCGCCTGCCGCAGGTCAATGTAACCTGCCATACTTAGTGGCCAGGGAAATACGCCCATAAATCATACCCTTCTTTCTTACCCCCTCCCTCTGTTACATTAAATTAATAACAACAACATTTATCATTAAAGAACTGGCTAGGCTAGGACATTGCAGGAAACTTTCACAAGGCATGGCTTGCATTTTCAGATAAAGTATTTCAAATATCAGTGACATACAATGTCCATATCATATTTATATAGACTATTTACATGTTGGGGAAAACCGGTCTATTGTTTGGTTGCATCAGCACCATCATCCGTACAAGAGCATCTTGCCGCAGTGGACACACCATACCACCCCAGGTTAAAACGGCTTCTCTAGCCACTGGGCTGACTGGGATCATGGCCGGCCTAAATCGTCAAGTTCTCGTCTCCACTCCCATCGCCAGGCATTGCTACGTTTTGGGTCCTGTTTGTCTTTGGCAATAGCGCGTGCATCACCAAAGTTTGCATATCCTGATGGCATAATGTGGACACTCAGGCAAACGGTCACACCTNGAAGTGAAAACTCACATTCATGACATGCTCTGTGACATATAAATGTGGAATTGACAGTTTATACATCATGGCTACAATACAATCAAAACAATGAATATCTGACTTCACTTCCGACTGAAATGTGTAGAAGTACTGTTGATATAAGACAGAGTACATGGTTGCCAACTATTCAAGGGCTCCAGGCCTGAAATTTTTTTCGCCTGCCGCAGGTCAATGTAACCTGCCATACTTAGTGGCCAGGGAAATACGCCCATAAATCATACCCTTCTTTCTTACCCCCTCCATCTGTTACATTAAATTAATAACAACAACATTTATCATTAAAGAACTGGCTAGGCTAGGACATTGCAGGAAACTTTCACAAGGCAAGGCTTGCATTTTCAGATAAAGTAATAAGTATTTCAAATATCAGTGACATACAATATCCATATCATATTTATATAGACTACATGTTGGGGAAAACCGGTCTATTGTTTGGTTGCATCAGCACCATCATCCGTACAAGAGCATCTTGCCACAGTGGACACACCATACCACCCCAGGTTAAAACGGCTTCTCTAGCCACTGGGCTGACTGGGATCATGGCCGGCCTAAATCGTCAAGTTCTCGTCTCCACTCCCATCGCAAGGCATTGCTACGTTTTGGGTCCTGTTTGTCTTTGGCAATAGCGCGTGCATCACCAAAGTTTGCATATCCTGATGGCATAATGTGGACACTCAGGCAAACGGTCACACCTAGACTAGATCTAGAACTGCAACTGAACTAGAGCGGCGACTCAAAGTGGGATAAAATTATGCAGGCCAGTTTCGATTATAGATATTATGGAATCGGCAGCCAAAATCTGTCTACATTTCTTACTTCAGGCAACTCGATTACTACTTAGAATCTGTATGTAGTCGTCCCCGTCAGGGTGTGTCGTAAGTGAAGGGCCGCTACTCTCAGAGAGGGAAAAAAATGGGTTCTTCGTACGCACCGTACTTCGCTAAATTCGCGTCGTTCACGGGCAGAATAACGCATTTTCCGCCCAATCGTGCCGGTTTTCAGACCTGGTCCGGCTTCGACCGGCCCCGCCAAGCCGGAATTCCGGCCCAGGCCGGAACAGTTGGCAACCATGNGCGTGCATCACCAAAGTTTGCATATCCTGATGGCATAATGTGGACACTCAGGCAAACGGTCACACCTAGATCTAGAACTGCAACTGAACTAGAGCGGCGACTCAAAGTGGGATAAAATTATGCAGGCCAGTTTCGATTATAGATATTATGGAATCGGCAGCCAAAATCTGTCTAGATTTCTAACTTCAGGCAACTCGATTACTACTTAGAATCTGTATGTAGTCGTCCCCGTCAGGGTGTGTCGTAAGTGAAGGGCCGCTACTCTCAGAGAGGGAAAAAAAATGGGTTCTTCGTACGCACCGTACTTCGCTAAAATCGCGTTGTTCACGGGCAGAATAACGCATTTTCCGCCCAGTCGTGCCGGTTTTCAGACCTGGTCCGGCTTCGACCGGCCCCGCCTAGCCGGAATTCCGACCCAGGCTGGAACAGTTGGCAACCATGGTATCTGCCTAAATGCTTGGACATGGCCCTTTCAAACACTTCAAGTGGTATCCCTAGTAGCCATTCAACCTGCACTTCAAAAAATATTCCACTTCTATTCTTACAAGAACCAAGCTGAGTTTGTCAGAATTTAATTTTGGTTTTTGCCAACTAAGACTTCCCAAGCAGCACCATAATTGGCCATGTCTTTAATTTTCACCTGAGAAAACTGTGTGCATGGCCTTAACTACAGTCGAGCACAGAAAACTCGAACACACTAATCTCGAATTCACGGAAATGTCGAACGCCGTTATCGGCCCCTTTTAAATGCCTCTATTTTCTTTGTATTATTAACACGATTTTCTCGAACTCTCAACACGCTTTTCTCAAACGATTTCATCATCATCTACCCGATCATAAAGCGGCGAAATGACCGATAAAGCCTTTCTTTGTCTGGCGTTGCTCGTCCCAGTGATGGTGATAAGGGAAAGGTGTGCGGGAGTGCCGTAGTGATGGGCAAGGGATCAAGACAATGCTTTGTGTGGCTCTATTGAATCAGCGGGAGGGGGGTTGTGTAGTGATTGAGCATGCAGAGGGACCTGGCGGGTAGTGGACTAGGTCAACACACGCTGCGATAAATTGCGTCTAACATGACGCGATGCGCACATAGTGACGTGGCGGGGCGATAGGTAATAGCAGACTGCCGCTCCTAATTTCTTTCTTTTCCTCGCATAACGTCGAACACATCAGGATTACACTTACGCACCGAAGTTCGATTTACTCTACTGAAACCGGGTGATTTTCGTCTTCTGTTCATTAAATCAGATAACTTGGATTATATCTGTTAAAGTGTTTGTTTGTCATGATTTAATGTGAAACGTCGGAAACGGGGAAGGGAGGTAATTCTAATTATGTAAAGATCAGAGCAGATTAGTGTCATGTGGTTATCTCCCCTAACCAGTCCCTCTAGTTCATGGTAATTGTGAAAATATTGCCGTCACGGGAATCTCGAATTACGGAAATCTCGAACACTTTTTTCGATCCCGGAGAAATTCGAGTTTTCCGAGCTCGACTGTAATAACTACTTTTGAATAATATGGAGTGAAAAGTCAGAAACATGGGAAGGAATTATCACACTTAGACTTGCATTCTGAAAGTCTAATCCAGATTTTGTAGGACTCAAGAGTGCTGTAACCATGTCATCACACCACTTCTACAATTGATACTTATTAGTAATTAGTGGCTGATTTAATGCCATAAAGAAAATTTAAATTGCAATATTACTGCACTAACAAATAGTGGGCTACTTACATCATCACTGAGGACTCTCTTTGCTTTCTTGCGACTGTCTCTCTCATCTTCACTTTCATCGCTTGAGTAGATGTTTGCTCTCTCTGAAAGAAAGAAGCAGAGAGCGTTTCAGAATTACTCAAAACTTTCCTCTGTGTTCTTATTTTTAGGCCAGTAATTCATACAGTTTGACATTTTCTTTGCTGACAGGGCACAACTACAAAAAGACCTGCACCTTTTATAGCATGGTGCCAAGCCAAAGGGCTAATGCTACAGTGGCTGCTGGATGGTTTCCATAGTTTCTCAGCAACATAATTTTAACAAACAAGTAATATTTTGTAAATTGCTATGTTCCTTCTTTAATATGCTGCTCCAAAGTTCTGAGCATGCTTTAAGTATACAATACTTCTGTGTATGCCTCTCTGAGACATTATTACCTAAGTGTTGCAGCAAACTGTTGGTTTAAATGCAGTTGTAAAAGGGCTATGTTCATGTGTGAGGAAAATAAAAAACTCGGTGAACTACCATGGAAGCATTCTTACTTGTGTCCTTGTTCTGTTTGTACTTGTTTTTGATAGCACTGATAGAGAAAGCTTCGTCATCTTCCTCCTCATCCTCATCACGTCCTTCAAGATATGATGATGTGAGACCACGAGAATGTGCCTTCTCTCTTACTCTTCTCTGCTGACTCTCACGACGAATGGATGCTCTAAGTTTCTCTTCCTCTCTCTGAAATAAATATTGATTGAAGATTGACTTCGATCCATACAATGCATCTTAAAACCCAAAAGACCCTCTTAAATTGAAAACTCTGTACGCTCAAGTTCACACGTTTTTGAAATCCTCAAAACTAATTACACTGTGACACTGCCATGTTCAGTCATGTTTGGTCATATGGGTTGAGGGCAGAAAGTTATTTCTTTGCTATGAATTTTGACAAAGAAATTTAAGAAACAAGTTGGCTCTTATTCTCCACTAGTTTATAAACCAAATCTTGGACAGGTGTTGCAAATTAGGGTTCATATGATAAATACTTGATGTTGGTAATCCAATTTAGCCTCATGTGAATAGGCAGAATGATGTGACAATATGTTGGTAATCCAAATCTGGCCTCATCTGAACATGCAAAAAGATGTGACAGTGTATAACATGTAATCAAGTTTTGTCATGTTTAGATATTAACTGCATATCCCACCTTAATCATCTCTGTCCTGTTCGCTTCAGGATCCAGGCCTGTTATTGGTAGCACCTTGACCTTTTGTGTCTTTATTGAGCGGTCAGCCAGTGACATGGTCATCTTACGATGAGTGAAGGAGTCAGTGGAATGAGGCCTGAGGGGAGTTATAGATAGCATAGCATAAACAGAGGGGAAGGAAACACTGATAACTGACCGTATAGAGTCAAGGCAAAAAAATTTTTTTTCATTTTTTTTGCATAACTACACTACACATTACCCATGAAACAAATCTGAAAAATTTGCCCTCAAGTCCCTCCTATACTTCCCCCTCCCCCAACACCACAACCCAGCCCTTCAATCAAGACATGCTTCTAAGAGATTTCCAGTTATGCATACCTGAAATTAAGTTTTGTCTTGAAAACTGACTGCCCTTGCAACCCAGTGCCTTGTCTGACAAATAGGTGATTAAAGTCACCTTGCAGAGGCATGGTGTACACATCAAATATTTCATCACCCAAATGCAAGGACATGCTGAAAGATAAAAACATAGACATGTCATGAAATGTTGCTTACTATCATCAACTCAGTATACTTACCCTATGTGTAAGTCACAAATTATCTTCCAGTTCTCTTTAAACGTAAAGCATACTTCCAATGATGATGTTGTGGATGTGTTTCTTAGAGCATTCATTACATTTATTTGGTATGGTATAAGATAATATCACTTATTTTCTCTTGTGACATGAAATAATTATCATGAAACTAATCTCAAATAATATCACATTTGTAATTAATGCTACACTTACCTGCCATCAGACCATTTAACCATACGTGCATTACTCTCCCTCTCAGGTAGTCCATTGTCATCAAGTATCTCATTCCCATCATCATCAAGTTTTTTGCGCCAACGAACTGTATTTTCTACTCTCAACTTCAAACGAGCCCTTCCTTCCTCATCCAGAACTTCATCTTCATCGGCCTCATCTTCATAATTCTCAGCATCATAAGGTCTGTAAACAATATTGATAATGCAACCAAATGCCACATGTATTTCTGTGTGAGCAATTGAGGTAATCATAACATTCCAATATAAGCATGCTAGTAAAACTTGAAGAAGACAACACATAATAAGACATAAGGACTTTCCTTTTTGGCAGTACAATGAACTATTCCTGTACCAACAGGAGTGTAAATCAGTTAAACCAAAATCTGTTAACCAACAGACTATTACCTCTAAGAGATTTCAAAAGACCTTTGAAAAATCCTGGTAAAGTCATTCTGCCATATATGAAATTCTATGACTGTGTGTGAGTGTGTCAAAGTAAATGTATATTGTACAAGCATCTGTATATCATCCCCATTACGGTGGTCTTCAGGAAATAATAAGTGCAGGACATTTGTGCCTGTGTTATACATTCCATAGCAATGCAATTCTGCAGCAAATATCACTGGCCTTTAAATAGTATAAATGTACATTTCCTATTTTAGTCATGCTGCCGTTTTATACAGGAACTTATAATCCAAATGACTGTCAAGTTAAAAAGACTTTTCTGGTCCCTATTGTTCTGGATTAATCAACTTCCACAGTGTATTGTTTATGAATTCAGGAATGTTAGCATGATCCCACTCTCTGCAGGGGAGAAAACTTCTTGGGGCCGGGCTAACATTAGAGTAAACCACTTTATGACCCAGCTCCATCTAGTGGAGAAAAAACTCTTATCTAGTCGGGAGACTAGGCTAACATTAGTTATAAACATCTGAAAGCAAAGCTAACATTAGCTAAGAGTAAAAAGATGCAATAGCTCACATATTTCTACTTCTATATCACTGTGATCTTTGAACTTTGTCTACAGCAAATAAAAGAATCCCTACCAATTTAACTAAAAGTTTCCAATGAGAACTTCCTGCTGTTTAAAGTTCTAGTCACACTAAGGTTAGCATGTGCTAACACTGCTAGTTTCCTCTGTAGCTTGTGTCAAAATATGTGGTGGATGCAGAAGCAAATTAAATAAATTCCTGACACTTAAAGTCCCCAAATTTGACTCCATATTTGAAGTTCCGTTGAGACTGAAACTGTTTATCAATCTCAAAATGCTGATATCTGACTACACGGGCCCAATAATATATAATCAGAAAGAGAAAAGTCAAATGTGGTGCTCACCTGGTCTCTACACTGAGAAAGTTGGGTAACTTGACATAATGTAAAGCAGAGCCGAGATCGGTGACAATACGAGGAATCTCCACTTCTATTCTGTTTTCTGGTGGTTCCTCCTCCTTGTTTTCTTCATCTTCATCATCAATGACAGCTCCCTAATATAACATAAAACATAAGGCAGTCTGAGATTTCACCAATAATATAATATTAACAAAGAGATTCAATAGTAGTATCTAGATGATGTCCTCTCATGTGATTTTACACAAGAAGCCTTGAAAGACAAATCTCTTCTTCATGTAAAGAAAGAATAGTTTAAGATCAGGGAGTAAACTTTTCTTAGATAAACCTTGGCATCCCAACACCATGAAATAATGATTGGAGATGGCAGAAGGCAATGGCAAAATTTTTTCAGACATCATTTAGACATATGAGTCATGTTCAAAGCTGAGGTTGTTTCATCCTTTTTTCTGTTTGCAGGGACAGCAACATTTTTCTTCTGTTCAATATGGAAAATGATCTGTCAATTTTTTTTATGCATTTGGATATTAAAATGCCCTTTTTTGTTCAGATCTGATATTCAATTTTCCAAAAATGTTAATCACTGTGCCATTTCTGAATGATCCCCTCAAATCCTCTCTGTAAGGCATTGTTGTTTACAAGCTTGACACATGAAGTAAGCAACATATGTATGAAATTTGTCTTTGCAGCATAAATTATGGCAGAGCAACTTGTTAGATAATGCATAAGTATAACATGTTTTTTACTGTTCCCACTGGACAAGGATGACGCAAGATGTTTTCTATATGTGCAGTAGAGAGCATAAATGGATGACAGAAGTTATTTTTACCCTTCTAGTCACATTGTCATCATCATCACCCTGTCTCCTAACTCTGTCTTCTTCATCTGAACTAATGTCACCAGCATCACCAAAGAGTTCCATGGCATTCAAGTCAGTCAGATCCATTTCAGCTAAAATTGAAAAACAAGAACATTCTCCAACTGTGAGTTACAACATTCACAATAAACAACATGTTACTGAATAAGTAAAAACCCATTTAGTGTCTCAAATTTTATCCATGACCATTAGGGTCAAATATCTTTGGGGTTTATATCAGTACCTATGACAAAACAACAAACCTATGGAAGCTGAACACCTTAGCCTCAACCCCCACATGGTATTCTGAAAATATTATTAAAAGCTTTTTCTGTATGGCTGCAGAGTTGAGTTTCAAGCCTCTGCTCTATTAGTGGCTCAATCGATATACGAGTACTGTTAATACATACAAATGTTCTATGACATCTAATTTAAAAAAAACAAAACAAAACAAAAAAACAAAACAAAAAAAACACTCAGCTCACTGCAGGCCTAGACTCATTGTTTGCATGCGTTATGATATATATTTTGTAAGCTAGTTCTTTCTGTGCTGAAGATGCTCCTTTTGTGGGTTTCAGGCTATTAAGTCTTTTTTTTTTTTTGAATGGGTTTGGTTCATTAATTTCACAAACCCCAATCTACTTTACCATTTTTAAAAGCATCAAAAAGATCTGCTCATTCCTAACTTCATTTCATCTTGTGTTTCAAGTTACTCTATGCTGCAGGCAAGATGGTACACACAAAGGAATAAAGTCAACAGTCAGCTGCTGGGAAGGGGTTGCATGAGCATGATTTTTATCCTGACTGTATGTATTGAACTTCTCGATTTTATTGTACTGTCAACTGTCAGAGTGAGTTTGATATAATAACTGTGACGTAGTATACAGGAGCACCTTCTAAGACTTCAAATTAAGTCAACAGTAAGTTTGGTTGCCAAATGTTCAGGGAGGGGGCATCCTGGTCATAATTAATTTTTCTAAGTACAGAAGAGCTCATCATGCTCTTGACTTCTGTGCATAAGTAAGGCCCTTCATACCAAATTGCTTTTCTGGAAGAATGTAATAAATGTGTGCACGCGCATGCATGTATATGTGCATGTGTGAGAGAGAGAGAGAGAAAGAGAGAGAGGGATTAACAGAAGTGTGATTCCTGTCAGCTGCATCATGCTTATTCTTTATTAATGTAAATTTACAAGATTAAATCACTGTCTGACCTCCACTCCCCATATTTATTATCAAGATCTCTTAAGTTTGTGTTACAGATGACCATATTATCAAAAACACTGCTTAAAGGGCAAGAAAATCCTGACTTTGAAAATGTGTGGGAAGGAAGCTTTGCCACGTCTGTTCTAAGGAGTTACACAGTTAAAAATAACTGCTTAATTTTGTGCTTGCCTAAAATGTTTTCCCCCTCTCAGGGGTAGATATTCACCTGTAAATATAGGAACAATACTAGGAAAGCAAACAAATATAATGAAATAATACCTTCCTTCAACAGAGCGTCACGTTCGGCTTGATCAATCTCATCCAACTCATCATGCTCTTGTGAATTTTCATCTGCATCATCATCACTGCCAATTCGCTGGCGGACCTTTTTCCTTGGAACGTCACTGTCTGAATCTGATCCAGAATGTGAACCGGACCTCTTTCTCCGCCCTATATGACAGAAAGTAACATAATCACTCTGAAAAAAGCATTTTATCCAAAAGTGTTCCTACATTACATCAGAAATCCATTACAATCATTGTCAGTTCACTCCACTATAAAAAAAACAAAAAAAAAACCCTAAGAAGTTATCTGTGACAATCGTTAATGCAGGGAAGTCCATCCGACAGTGTTATGAAGTAGTAGGATGTGGCACATGTGGTTTTACTGTAGAGAGCTATGACAGAGAAACATAATATAATGTGTTAGGCAACCAACTGCATGAATGAACGATAAGTCTTTCAGTCTTATGATTGCAGCAAGTTCCCAGAAGTCAAATGATCCCAATATGGTCCAGGGGCAATACCCTGATTGATGGGGCTGAAAGCTGGAACATTTTACACTGTTCAGGTTTAAAAATTGCATATTCTGACTTCTGACATATTTAGTCTGAGACAGCTTCTCTTAAAGAAGCAATTTATATTAGATCTCTACATAAAGCTGTCTCATTAACAATAAGGAAGCATAAATTAAATACAAAATCATGCACAAAATGATGAGACAGACTCCTAATTTCTTTTCTTATTAGACATGCAAATGCCTTCCAAAAATGTCAGAAAGTGACTGATTACATATACAAAGGCTAGGAAAACTTGCTTCAAAATCATATTTCTACTAAGTCTGGATTGGGTTTAGGGAAGACAGCACAATTTGGGGAGTTCCTTGATACTGCTTGGGTATCCCTAAAAAATACTGCCACACAGATGTCTTGCTTTCAATCATTCAGATCATCTCAGCAAAATTTGTGTCTTCTGTGAAGTTCACTAACAGTAATACACCTGCAAATCGGCCATCTTAAATGGGGACCAAGCCTGAACCCAAGTGATCAGCCAGAACCACTGGCAGTGTAACTAGGTCTACAAGGTGCATTATATCGGTCTGAAGATGAAAATGTACATTAGAAAGTGTAATCACCAAATTTGTATGGATTCCATTCTCCAACTGAGCAGTTAAACCCAAACAACGGCCTCTACAATCACATAAAGCTTGTGAATCCAGTCTCATGAAATCAAAACCAGAAATGACTTTTTATCTTTATCAATTCTTATCTATTTATACAGCAGCCATACTGAAAGTTCTAATAAGATTTCAGAAGACGCCCCCTGGATACGGGAAAATCAGAGGACAAAATCCATCATTAGGTAAAATCAAATGATGGAAATCAGTCGTTTGACGGAAGACTTGTACTCATGCATAACTCTGCAAAGGATAAGAGAGGTCATGCAGGCCATATGACATATACTCTTTTTCTTTTATGCCATGTTACTGTTGTTCAAACATGCTCTCCTTTCAATCTGAACCATCAAAAAGACTGAAAGAATTGTCTGGTCCCCACATTTCCAGTATAACCAGTTTTCATTTTTAGATGACCACTGAAAACTTATGCTTACTGAAGAAAGAAAACCCTCTTTAAAAATATCATGTGATGCGTAGCCACTTCAAAATCATATCATGTCTGATAATTGTATCAGGAAATTCAGTGTGAAAAAAATATGCAAAATGTCTGTCTGTATATACGCATCATGCCTGACTAAAATGCAATAATTTTAAATAAAATTTTAGACTACATCCATTCTCTTGTCACTTGATGTCTCAGCTAAGAAACCACCTCATTTTATCTTCAGTCTAATTTGAAAACAAACCATGAAAAAAAAAACACTTACGTGGAGAGGAGCCTCTACTCCCGGCGCTGCTTGCTCTGCTCCCTAAAAGTGGAAAAGCATTAAACTATAAAGCTTATGAAGGGAGAGAAAGACATTAGGTAAGGGAATATTATCTTTCCCTATGTACAGTTCATGGTATGCATTCTGCACAATACCTTCAAATGTAGTCAACTGCTTGTTAGGAGAGATGAAAGCAATTAATTACCTTGCAGGCTGCATCTTTTTTCCACTATAATCAAGTAGCGACAAAATCTAGATGAACCCTCATGATGAAAATAGACCAATCACCTGACAAGCCATAAAGCTATAACTGCTCTACTCATATAATGAGCAGGAATTAGTTAAATGAAATTTGTGAGAGATAAAAATCACCTTCATCTATTATCTCTGAAATCATGGCCTCATGTGTATGTCATATTACCAAGTAAACATCAGCACATTTCCCAGTAATTCAGAAAGCCATAGTTGAAGAAAATACTGAACATAATAAGCTTCGAGTATCTCATTTTCTTCACTAATCCTGCCAGTCCCATCCCTCTCACAACTTCACATCTCCCTAAATCATAAAATTTGACTAAATTTTCCAGCACAGCCATATATTCACAAGGATCATATCTGTACCTGCTCTGCTGCTGCGAGCTGATCCACCACTTTGGCTGCCAGCTGGACTTCCACTCCTGCTCCTATGACTACCTGCAGGACTACCACTCTTGTGACTTCCCGCAGGACTTGCACTTCTGCTTCGCTGGCTTCTTTCATGGCTTCCACTTCTGCTTCTGTCCTTGCTTGCATGGCTACCAGCTGGGCTACCACTTCTGCTTCTGTGGCTTCCACCTGGACTTCCACTCCTGCTTCGACTTCTGCCTTTCTGACTACCTGCTGGACTGCCACTTCTACTTCGATGGCTACCAGCTGGACTGGCACTCCTGTTGATTAACATTAAATATTTTAAAGTGTTTCTTTTCACTACTTCTGGCATAAATTTCCAGTATCTTCACTGCTACATGAGGCTTCTACAAGCCAGTTAAACAGAGAAAATAACATGAGCTCAAGCTGTTCACTGGTCAAACTGAAATAGAGAAACTCTGCCACAGACTTAAGGCCTTTAGACAAGAGTCTGTAATTTGGAATTGAGAGGAAGAAATAGAAAGCCTTTCTTGAAAGTTTGTCTACGTTCACCTATGAGGCATGCATCTAAAAAAGGACATATGATTTTGAGAGTCACTGCACTGAAGTTGTAATGTTTTCCATATCTTTATGTCCTGTTAGTCATTTATTTTACAGATTGGATGTTCATTATTTCAAATACAATGTGCAAAATATTCAACCTCAAAGTCTACTTTCACGGATACAAGATTTGTTTCAATTTAAGCTAAAACTGCCATTTGTAACCTGTGACTTCCTGCAGGGCTCCTACTTCTGTGGCTACCGGCAGGACTGCCTGGCTGGCTTCCCTTAGGACTTGCACTTCTGCTCCGCTCACTCCCTGCAGGACTTCCAGGTTGAGACCCAGCTGGACTTGCTGTTGAGAGAATATGATCAAGAATGAATGATGTGGATCTTAACTGTAACAAATAGGTATTGGGAATGTTATCCAAGAAGTCCAAAACAATTCTGAAGGAACACGGAGTTTTATAATGAAAACTGAGCAACCCTGAATTTTACCTCCTCATATATATAAGCAGGGTTGGGTGGAACTCCGTTCATATGAACTAAGTTCTGGAACTTAGTTCCAGTTTCGTGAACGGAGCGAACGGAGTTTCGTTGTTTCATTATGAACGCGATCGTGAACGGAGTTCGTGATTTTTCGGGAACGGATCGGAACTAAGTTCATTTTCAAGTCCGTTCAAATTCCATTCACACATCAGGACCAGGGGTTTTTTTTTCACTTTTTCCGCAGTTATTGCACTCGCTGCACTAGGATCACCAGCTTCGTTCGACCTCATAACGGTCATTTTTCCAATCGGCAAGATCAGTTTGTCACTCCTGCCCTTTTATGGCGTCAGGTAAATAAGACCGTCGAGACGAAGCTGCTGTTGCCGTCCGCATTACACAACAAGGACTGGCTTATCACTTTTAATCGCAAGTGAAGCGTGTCTCCTTACTGATAAAGACGTGATGACACCTGGTATCCAGGACTGCGTCAGGAGGCTTGACCGCCTCAAGTCCGTCTCTCGCGAAACAACGCTACGCCCATCGAGAGGACTGTATCGTGACCGTGAGTGGTGCCTGACAGTTGAACACCAACTTGAAAGCCATAAATAATTTATGGAAAGCGAAATAAAGGCTCATTATGTAACGTAGATGGGCAGGTGAAAAGGGCGGAGGATTAGAGAACTACGGGCGGGATATAGTACACACGAAGAAAGCGGAGGGCGGCAGTGGGTTAGGAAGACGGCCCACTGGTTTTCATACACATGACGTCGGCAATTGTAATTGCAGCGTTGCTTGTCAAGGATCCTTTAAAAAATACCTGTTTAGAACCAACCAGAACCACGCAACAGATTACATCGACTTTAAGAACAAGAAATGCCAGGATTTTACTGTAATAGCGACTTTTGTCCAAAATTGTGACTCATGCCTTTATGATCTCGAATATATCACAATCTCTCTTTTTTTTTTGGGGGGGGGGGGGGGGGGGGTTCGTGCAATCGTAAATAAATCCTCAAATTTATAAGAAATTGTAAGTATGTATGGTATGTGCACATGTAATTTCTCCAGATTCTCTCACTTGCAGTGAATTCTGGAAGGAGGAGAGGCTCAAATTTTTTTCTGTTTTTGTGGCGCACACTGCACTTACTCAGAGTTATTAAATGAATCTGGATGTTTTGTTGTTTTTTTTTTTTTTTGTCCTTTAAGGAAGGGATGAATGGTATCATGTTCTTCATCACCAAGTAACAGTTACATCTTGCGCCTCCGAAACTGAACTTCTCCATGGAAAATACTCACACACAGAGTAACATTCATTAAACATCAAAATCCTCGTTTCCCTTTGTGAAATCAGCAGTCGGAAACACGTGCTATTTTCGGCGGGAAAAGTAAACGGAACGGAACGGAGATCGGAACTAAGTTCCTCAGACGTGGAACGGGTGAACGGAACGGAATTTGAAAGTCTCGGCTGAACGGGGAACGGAACACAGTTCCCTATTTTGGCACTGAACGGAGAACGGAATGCAGTTCCCGATTTTCCGTGAACGTGCCCAACCCTGTATATAAGTGTATAGTCATCATCTAGTCATACCTTGTAACTTAAAAGACTGACTGAAAAGATCTGAACAGGTCTAGGAAACTTCTGAAACAATGATTGATTTCCAATGGTCTCTAGTTCCTATGTAGGATATACTATGGCTTTACTAGGCCATGTCATAAATTCAGTATCAGCAAATAAAATATGTAACTGTGCAATGGCTACTGTAAAGTCCCAAATAATAGCACAGTTTAGAATAAACATACAGGATGAAAAGAGTGAGACATTTTATGAATAGTATAATCTGGAAAAATAACACAGAAAGACAAGTTCATGTGGTTGTGAACAATGATTTGTTATCCCTTGGGCTCTGGACTGAATTAACATCTCTGAATACTCAGTAATCTGTCAATAATATTATTTTTGCTAAAAGATAGCATTTTTGCAGTTCTCTGGCAGAGTAAACATCTAGCATTTCCTCTGTCCATTCCATGGTCGTCTATGGTAAATACTTTGACTTGCCTTCCACATAACAACCACTGTGAGATTTTTTGATGTCATTCACATCTGGGTTTACTGAGAGCACATTTTCCATAAATTGGTCACACCATTAAAGCAAGCAATGGGCACTGACTATAATGCATTGTTTTATGCCAGCAAATAATTGCGCTAAAGAAGCAGGCATAATAAGCGGTACCAAGTCTCATACATGAATGGATGCAGGCCTACACTTCTGAATTCATAATTAATGCCCTGCCTGTAATAATAATACAAAGCAAGAAATCACAGTAGTGTCACTTCCTTGTTGCCTGCAGATGAGATTCGGACTCATTCTGTGTAAGGTGATGATTGAATAAAGTTGGAATACTGACTGGCTTCAAGTTTAAGTCAGGCATTGCATATAAGCGACTTACTCTACACTGTTGACATGAACTGAAAGTTTGCATGCTTCTGCACATGTAATACAGTGACTAAGATGTCATTTCTCATTTTTGATGTTTTGCGGTGAAATCAAAGAATATGCAGCCATCAAACTCAAAGGGTCTGTTCAAGCTTTAAAATCTGTACTCTTTGTAATGCCATCACACTTTAACCTTTGTCTTAAATGCTTTTATTTATTGTAGTTTTCCATCTGAAGTGAAAAAAAAAAACAAAAAAAACCAACCTGACCGGCCAATGTTTGTGACCAAGCTACAAATTTAGACTGGCAATTATAAGAAAAACAAAACAAATTACTTCATTTGCAATTTCAGATGTTTAAATTTTATATAAATTCAACCGGTGTAAGTTAAAAATTGCAAAGAAACTCAAAAGTAAAGTTCCTCTACATTACTACCGTGAAGAGTCAATAACAGCAACGACACACAACAGACTTATTTATAATATACTTATGATCAGGACAAATCTAATCTGCTATTAGTGTTAACTGCATCCATTAACTGATCACATTACTTTGCAAGGTCTTGGCTTTTTTGTTTCCGGTATCAACTTCTGCTACCTCTTGCTCATGTATGGCATTACTCTCCTGAACACAATTTCTCAAAATTGCTCTAAAATTTTGTTTTTAAAGCAATTAGGAACAATGTGAGTTGCCACTGTATTTTCTCCCATCTTTATCAGTGATGGCTTTAGAAGTTACTTTTCACATGACTGCTAAAACCAACAGTGTCCATGGACATCACCACATTGAATAGTTAACAACAGTTTGTATTACAACATCCATTTCTGTTTAAATGATGCAAATCAATTGCATAACAGCATTAGAATCATATGACATAGAATCTGGATCAATGGGATAATTATACAAAACAGTAAATGCTGCGTTCGTCAAAGTTTCTGAAAATATTTAATCATACAGCCCCGATTGTAAAATGACCGACAACAAAATAATTGTACACGAATAATTAATGAGGACTTTACAGTAAACAAAGCATCTAATATACAAATATACAAGGCAGTTGTACCAGATCTTGCACTTCCAGCAGGGCTCCCACTACGCTGACTCCCAGCAGGACTTGCACTTCTCTGACTCCCAACAGGGCTTCCACTTCTCTGACTCCCAGCAGGACTTCCACTGTGATGACTCCCAACAGGGCTCCCGCTCCGCTGACTCCCAGCAGGGCTCCCACTCCGCGGACTCCCAGCAGGGCTCCCACTCTGCTGACTCCCAGCAGGACTTCCACTGTGCCGACTTCCAGCAGGACTACCACTTCGATGGCTACCGGCTGGGCTACCACTCCTCTCACTGCCTACTGGACTCCCACTCCGACTGCTTCCTGCTGGACTACCACCACTTCTATGGCTGGCAGGACTACCATGACTTCCTGAGCTTTCTACTTCTCCTTGTGAATTCTGCAGAGACCAAATATGAATAAATGAAAATATCTGATGGAAAAAATATGGTATGTAGAAGATCTCCATAGTCTGCACATACAAGAACTATGTTACTTAAATGATTCACTGTAATTCTAACGCTAACCCAATTCAAATCATTCCTCTGCGCTCACTTCCTGTAGATACATGAATCTTTAGATGGGACATCCTTCCACTTAGACTATGCTTTATTGCCAGTAAAAAAGGAGTTTCACCAACCGGCTTGTGCCAGTAATCGCTGTCGCCTGTTTGCGACTAGTTTCTCCCGAAATTTATAGGGATTTTCCTTGAATTATTTTAGCAGAAGGTGTTTCATCTGTGTTTCCAACAGAATAATCCAGAATGAAGTGAGAGAAATGATTTAGAGGTTTATATGATCAATTTACTAAGACCACTTTGTGCATTCTTGAGCAGCGAAAGTGGTGATGCAACAACAGTGATATTTTACTGCTGTGTGAAATAAAACATCGGGAGGATTTCCATATGTGGTAACTGGCAATATATCAAAAAACATCTTATCCATCGATCAAATAATTACAATGAGGCTCCTAACCCATTTGCAAATATTATTTATCAAGGAATAAAACATGTTTTCGCTTCTGTAACATAAATAATGCATATTTAACTTACGAACCAAGGTTTTACTTGACGCCTCCCAGACATTTTGATAGTTGGGTCAACTTTGGGAATCCAAAAAACTATGCTGGGAATTTTAACCCGAATAATTTGTCACTACAGAAACACTGACAATGTTTTTATATAAGTGACTTCACTCGATTCATGCAGCTGTCTCAACATAGCAAGGAAGCGACCTTGGGAACATCCATTTTTGGAGGGGTCGCAGGGGTTCTCCGCCTGGCACTATATGTGACTGTATGGATTCAATGTATTTTTTATGCTCGCTTTGACTGATGCCCCTGTCTCGATGGGCATTAGGATTAGCATTAAGGGTAGGGTTAGGGGATAGAGTTAGGGGTAGGGTTTGGGTTGTATTAGTAGGTTACGGGTATATATCTCATTCGGAATTCCTTTTATATTTTAAGACAGGTAATAGGAATTGATATTATATGGTATTATGATTAGACATAGGGTTAATTCTTGAACTGAGAGGCCCGTTTAGCAAACGACTTTTATTTAAAGTTAAAAATATTGTTTCCACTACATTTTTATTCCGATTTTTCTTTTTTAACTAGTTGTGTATCATGTGATTATAGAGGTCAGCTAATACACAATGGAGGCTTTTGTAAAACATTCCATTTTCTTCAATTTTGAGGCCTAAAACGTAACCTTAAACATGCAGAATAAATATTAACATGATTTGCTGACATTTTCACAACTAATTTGCTGTTTTGGAGCAGTGATCTTAATTTTTCATATCCATTAACGTTAGTTGGTAACTCCCCTTCGTGGCTGTGTGTGATGATTGCTGGTCTTATAATTTGTGAACCTGCTTACCGACTTGAGCTCAACTTCGTCTCCAACCTGAAGTTTTTCTTTCTCATCTTCTATGTACTATGTGTTCATTGTACAACTGATGTTTATACTAACACTGGTTAAATCACTGTTGTATGCACGGACTTACAGACTAGCCATCGGCTAAACCGTGACTGCAAAATCTGATATAGATGGTCCTACTTTTCTTCCTTTCTATCTCCCACAAAAAACTATGCCCCTATTTTTTATACCAGTCCCATCAAAATAATCCCTCTTTTGTGTGTTCATTAGTATGGGTCAGGAGCTTGTTGAAGGAGTTACCACATATGGAAATCCTTCCGAAAAATGCAAAAATTTATCAAATATTGTGTAAACTGAAATACTGAGCGATTAATCCGACATTCATTAAAGTTATATCATGAATCTGTCTTGTTTCATTTTCAAGGAAATGACTTTCTTTGGGGGGGAAATAATTAAGGACGATGCCTTTTTCTAACATTACTAAAGCAGCAGGCCGCATGTCCGTGTTGCCACTCTGGTCATGTGTTTTTCCCTAACAGTGAGACACTCTTGACTTGTTCTCACATCCTTACAGTTTAGTTTTACACACAGTGTGAAAAAGCACACAAAAAAAAAGTTTACTAGACGTCTATTTAAAACATAAAACATTTATCATTTATTTCATGCATCGATCCAACATTTCATAATTTTTTTCTTTCTAATATTTTACCAGTTGTGATTTTACATCAGTTTGTGCACTGAAGTTTGTTTACACTTGCACTTAGGTCTTAGTCACACACATTGCCGTGACTGTGAGTGTGACCATAGACTACTCTAAAATTTTACTGACTTTATAAATATTAGCCTATTATTAGTCTAATCGCAAATTCCAATGCTGTGTTGCTGATGTGAACAAAAAGTCGCAGAAGTTTTTCATATCATCATAAGTGACATAAGCATCAACATTAATATTGGCTTTCTCTAGACTCTAGACCTAGACTAGTGAGTCTAGACCCTAGCTAGACTAGTCTAGTCTAGTCTAAAACACACACAGCAGTCAGCACTGGACAGCACCACCGATTTAGTCGAAATATCAATCTAGTCCATGACCTGTCTATGACTAAATGAACTGTATCATTGTCATTGCGGTGCTGTCCTTCGAGATAGCCGAGATATTATATACCCAAGACAGCATATTTAAGTTAATACGGTATAACTTCATGGAGCAGTTTACACATCCTACCTCGTCGTTTTCCGAATCAGCCATTTTCAACCGGAAGTATACTTAATGTTATTCTAAATACAAGTAATCAACGACTTTGGTTGTTCCGTAGCTATATTGTGGCAAGATAAGCCAATATTATCATGAGGCAATGTGTAAGATTTTGAAGGAGCTCTCAAAAAAGTAGCATGATAGAGATCCCCTGCTTAAATTATGAGAAATCTCAACAATGTTTGTTTTCAAGTGTATCTCTATGCTAGCTCAGTAAGCATACTGTTTGGTCATTAGACAATGTCCAGGAGGGGAGACTATGCTTATCGATCACTCAGAAATCCAGTCATGACAAAGTTCACTGGCTCGTAACGATCAGCTGTACGTTGGTACCAGTACAAGGCCAAATTATGCTTAGGACTTTAAAGCTTTCACAGCGATTGATTCAGCCCATCGTTTCAGGTATAGTCTAGAATTATTTGGATGTGGTTTGTTTCTTTTCACCAGTCTTTTTCACCAAGCGTTTGATTTTGACAACAATCATACATAGACAGTCTAGTATTCATACTTAAATCATAGACAACTCAGAAAAGCCCTACCCAGAGGACTGGCAATTCTCAGCATTAGTGTGGAAGTGTGGTACCGACTATTTTATCGATATGTTTAATGCAAATGAATAGTATATTATATAGGACCCTACCAGTTTCAACAGAATCAATTGTTGATTTTATGAACAGTAAAACAAAAAGAATGAAGGGAAAGGACGGGAGGAATTCCGAATAAAACTTTTACCAGATGCTCCTGTCTCGTCGGACATTAGGGTTAGGGACTCGCCTTGACTGATGCTCCTGTCTCAGTGGGAAATGGGGTTAGGGCTAAGATCAGGGTTGAGGTTAGGGTTAGGGTAGGAACCTTGTTGTGTTAGCAGGCTATGATTAGCCGATTAGGGTTATAAGTCTCATTCTATTCCTTCTTAAACGAGGAATGGGGGAATAGAATTGACTAAATTCAATAGAAATGTGAAATTCATTGAAATGTTTCATAGAAATTATAGAATGCACAAGCAGTGATTTTTCTGTTTTCTTGACATTCATTTCATGTAATGATATGCTAAAATATTTGGTGTGAAGTTCATGATGCCCTATATTTTTTAATTCTGTGGGTGGTCCTTGCATCTAGTCTAGTCTTACAATAACTTACAATGAATATTTCTTACTGTAAGTGTAAGCACACAAATGCCACTATCTGTCATTGTTTATTTATGCCATAATTATTTACTACCAAGTTTTATCAAGTATCGATACCTGTTTTAAAGCTTTATGTATTCAATATATCAATACAAGTAGTCGGGACCACATTTCAGATTCAGTAGTTATGACACCCTCTGTGATTGAATGCTTTCAAGGCCAGATTGGACAGCCACTGAAATAACCTCCTTCAGTGACACTGTGCACGCATTATGTATCAAATATCAATGATGTTATTATTGAATGGTGAACAAGCCAAAAAAGCTCAAACTTTATAAGAGTACAAATATCTTCAGTTTTGGTTTGGCAGCTAGCAGGTGCAGAAGCTCAGTTTCAAATTCATGTGTTAGTTAGACCCTGCCTCTAAGAGTCTTAGGGTTAAAGTGAGATGCAAGATGTGCAGAAATATTATGGTATGATTATTTTGGAAACTAGCACCTGCCAAAATCATTACTGCTTGGGTCCATGGAAGGATGACTGAACATGATCAAAATGCAAGAGAAAGAACTAGACGAGATTTTAGAATCAGAACTATCCGAGCAACCATCAAAGTGATTTTTATTGAATGCCTTTTTATAGAATACATTTGACAAAAGTCATGGATAGAGAGATACTCACTCAAAACCTGAAATTAGAAATGAAATGGGTGTTATTGTAGATCCTCCATGCATCAGTTCTTGTGCAGCATCAGATGTCATGCAAATATGTTTATTATCTATACTGTGTGGATGCATGCATACGGGTACAGTGTCATAATTTTTACATTGCATCATGAATCATAGGAGAAGTGGAAATATTTCTTTATGTGACACAAGGCATCATGAACATACTATGCTGTTACTAAAAAGGGATTATTTTATAAGGCCGGTATAAACAATGAGGGGTCTTTGTGTGTGTGTGTGTGTGTGGGGTGGGGGGGATTAATCAAGGAATGAAAGAAGGTAAAGAAAGAAAGAATAGAGATATGTGATGGGCCTTCTTTTTTTCACATTCATTTACACAGATCGTTTAAATATTCCTATGAATTTCATAGTATTGCACTGTTACATATAATCATTAAACCATTTTATCATAAAGTTTGTGTGATTTGAATATTAATAAAAGAGCTGCTCTAGGTGGAATTGAACTGCTGCCTTCAGATTTACAGGAGATGCAGGATTGCTGATTTTGGCTTAATGAGAAGCTGATGGTGAGAGTAAATTTTACATTAACAGATACTGAAAGAGGTGAACAAACAATGGCACTGATACAAACAGTAGATTCAGCTTTGAAATTAAATTTGAAAATGTTGTTTATAGTGTAAAGATTTCCAATCTAGCAAGTCTCCAGTTGAGAGAAAATGAGTGTTGAATTGATATCACACGTTTCATCCGTCCAGGGATGCTCTTCTTCTGAGAATTATAGGAAATTAATGGCTTATGCAGGAATGCCATCCTAGATCCGTCCAGAGAATGTATTTCAAACAGAATAGATATTCTCATAGGATGATATGAAAGAAAACGTATTCAGAAATGCAGAGCGGCCATGCCTCTTCTACTGCACCATCCCCACAGAGATATGACTGACCCTCAGAGGACTTCCATTCAAATAGAATGTTACTGAAGAAAAGTGGAAATAAAATATAAAGTCATGTGATGCCCTGAACAAGAATTTGAGGGCATCATTGATTAAATGCAGTACATTTTTTTTATTGATTTCTTGTTGGTGCCACAAGGTGTGCTACTAATCAAGATCTATATATATATATATCCATGTGTAGACAGAAATTTCTTGTGAATGGGTAGACAAATGCAGCTGAAACTTTGATTGCTCTTTTCTTATCTGTCCCTGACCCAAGACTAAGCACTGTGAAGGAGAGTTACAGACTGCCAAATTATGGCAGAAAATGCAATCTCAGAACAGTCTTTTCATACTGCCATTATCTAGGAACATTTTCATGTGTGCTTTCCATTTCATAACTCTGCCTCAAGCACAAACATACCTCAGTAGCTTTCTGGGCTGTTCATTCAGAGAGATGTTCTGTTGTTGGGAGTACCTGGTTACACAAGTGGCTCCATGTCTAACTGAGTTTCCTATGCTGTCACTTTCAGAATTCATTGTCATGATTAGCCTGTTTTCACCACATGGCGAGGCATGGGTTTCTGGAGCATTTGAAAAACTGCACTGAGATTGTATAGCTTCAGTTCGTTTGATCAGTGTTGTAACATGGAAGACTATGCAACCAATTTGGTGGTTCTGATATAATGTTACCGATAATGGAGGTACATCAGCATATTGAAGTATCTATGGAGAGTCAGAGTTTCAGTGAAGTCTGATTTTGCAAAGAGCCTTAGGGTAACTCATTTATGTTAAGAGGTAGGCCTAGCTCTAGCTGACCAATGAAGTGAGTCAGATGTGCCTGGGGCCTGGGTGCAGTATGAAAGGCCTACATCCCCTACCCATATCGCATTTGTCTGTAGTGCTTATACTGCTTACCACAGCATGCACCTAGATGGCTAACAAAGAACGCACATACGCTGCATCCCATCATGGTGCTTGATGATCTGACTCAGCCATATTGGTCTGTAGGATTAGCCCTTGAATTAGCCTAATCTGCTCTTTTATCTTATCCTGCCACCTGTTTGAATCCCCCAAAATGTATAATGCCACTGTATTGTCAATCATGTCCTTTTCCTCTTTTCATTTCCCCTCCCTCCCCACCCCCACCCCCTTTTTTTTCCTCTTCATCTTAACCTCTAATGCTCTCTCTCATGATCCATGGCCAAAACAGTGTCCAGCGATCTTGGATGGTATATTGGATTTGAAGAAACATCAAGATGATTAAGGAGGGAAGTCACAATAGGACATAACAAGAAAATCAAAGCAATGTAGGTTTTCTCTCTCCTACTTACTGGGAAGTAAGTGCTGAAGGCCAGTGTGTCTACAGTCCAACAGTGGTTGTTTCTCACCACCACAATAGGCGTATTCTGGCCACTGTTTTGGACAAGCTTGCATGCGCCAGTTTACACTCACAGCCTCACAACACAGAAACAACACACAGATCCACTGATAACTACACACATACTTGCCAAACGCCCCAAACTGTGAAAACATTGCGCCATGTGTGGTCATCAGACCTCAACTGTACACACATCAACAAGTTTCCCCAGGTAGGATATTTAAACACCTATCCAAAGGACCAGCACTTAACACGATAAGAGTATTAGACTGCTCATGTGTTGTAATATCAAACAAAGAGGCTGTCCCTGACTTTGAATTAATGGTCTGGACAAAGTTCATAACTGTGACTCTCCATAAAGCCTGACTTTATTGACACTCAAAGTCTGTATAAAGCCCAACTTTACAGAGAGTCAGTCTCAATAAAGTACAACTTTATTGTGAGTCTGACTTTATAGTGCTAGCCTCAGGATATTTATCAGTATCAAAGTCATTACATATAATTATGCATATTTGTAAATAGATGATCATCTTGGCCTAGATCTTGATCATATTATTATAATTGCATTCCACTCATTGCCTGCTTCTAGGTTTTAGATCGCCGTCATTTGAGAGGGGTGCCATGCTGTGGGTTTCTGAGAGATATATATGCACTTTCTGTTCCATATATTTTTAAGGGGCTATCAAAGAACTTATGACAATTCTAGAAACAAAAAAGGTCCAAGTCATGGCCGAGATTCGGTATTTTAACGACAATTTCGGTACGGTTGCCGGACGACTAGACTAGAAATTATACAAGGTTGTACAGGCCGACGTACAGCTAGATTAGAATTGTCTAAGGCGCTTCCGGTTTCAGTTTCTGCAGGTTAAGACGGTTAGGATGGAATTGGAATATAGTCTATAGTCTATATAGATCTAGACTACTAAAGTTCCAGACTATCGCAGAATTTGGAGAACGGAATCCAGAAGGGACAAATAAATTCGGCGATTGCGCTTTCTGATGCGCTTAGCGGCACTGCGACCAACTAATCGCCCAGTTCGGGCTAGAAACTCCTTGTTGGGCAGTGAGTGTGTGGTTGGAGACGGTCTGAATTACTCTGAAACTGAATCATGAAAGCAAGATATCAGTCATTCAGTGCAGCATTATCTGCAACAGAAACAAGGGACACTCAAGTAGTATCTTAGGGCTTTCCAAAGTGCACATTCTTTTCCTTAATCCCAGCCCAAGACATAAAGACTAGCCTCGTTTGAAGCTCATTGTCATGACGACGTCATTTTTTTTTTGTTTATTTTATTTTCTGTGAGACTGGGTTACCCAGGTTATTAATTTCATTACAATTACGTACTGTTATTTATCAGGATGCCTCGTAATTACAACTTGGCAGCTCTGTTAGACGCCTACATGGCAGTTGTTGAAGATGGAGTAAGTATTCGACAAGCATCGCTTCGCTACAGCGTGCCATTCATGACACTGAGTGACAGGGTGAATGGAAAGGTTGAAATTGATGCAGTAGTTCCAGGCCCCTCTCCTCTCTTCAGTTTTGATCAAGAGGAAAGACTTGCCAGTCATTTGGGGAAAATGGCAGCACTTGGCTATGAATACACTCGGAAAAATGTGCAAGACATGGCAACAGATTATGCTGTCCATTTGGGTTTACGTAACCGTGACGCACACCCACTGAGCAGGCAATGGTATTCAAATTTCATGAAAAGATTCCCAGATTTGCACTTGAAGAAAACAAGGGCATTGGACACAGATAGTGCAAAAGCTAGTATCCAGGAGATTGTGACCAGTTACTTTAATGACCTCAAGACATGCTTTGAAAGACATGGTTTTTTCTCAAACCCACAGTTCATTTATAATGTTGATGAGAAGACTCTGACCCCCCACTACCACCAGACTTTAAAGAGGGTATCATCAAGGAAGAGGAAGAGGATTGATGTAATATCACCTGAAGAATGTACGACCACATTAATAGGTGCTGGAAATGCATTGGGTACAATGATCCCACCATTTTTTGTATTCAAAGGAGAGAGGCTGCAGCAAGCTTACTTTACTAATACTCCTCCAGGCACCTCAGGAGCCATGTCCCAGACTGGCAAATCTAACGCTGTAATTTTTCAACAATATCTAGAACATCACTTTCTCAAGTATGCCCGCAGGACAAATGATACTGAGCCGCTTCTCGTTATATACGATGGCCATAAAATGCACATAACTTTGCCAGTTTTGGACTGGGCAAAAGAAAAGAACATTATTTTATTTGCACTTCCTGCGCACACCTCTCATTTTTTACAGCCTCTTGATGTGGCTCGTTTTGGTGCATTAGAAAGAATTTTTATCAAGCTTAAACAATCAGCCCTGAGAAAGCGTAAATCAGAAAATCTATCTACAAAAGAGGTATGTGAGATTGGGTGTCAAGCATATGTGAAAACTAATAACCTCACCAATGCCTTCAGACAAACTGGTATTTTCCCATTCACTGGCATTGATGCTATTCCTAAGACCAGTTTCCTACCACAGGAAACATCTCAAGAGCCAGCAACAGCAAATGCCAGCCCTATTGATGACTCTATTTTGGACATTCAGATTGAACATGTTCTTGACACCAAAAGAGAACCAACACAAGGAAAAATCGTTGGAGTAGTTGCTGGTAAGATCACGCCATCAATAGCAACCTTTTTTTTCAATTTTTTGCTTTCATTTCTATTCGTTTTCCTTTTCGAGGCAGAAGAGGTGTAGTGAGAAAACATCTTTGATTGCCAGTTACAGGCACAGCGGAGCATGGATAATACATATATATATGTTGAGGCCAACCAAAAGCGTACTTATTAATAGAAATACTTATTAACTGTATCATATCCTTATGAAGATGAGCAGTGAAAATGATAGAAGATTGAAGTTATGATACAAATATGAAAACTAAACCAACTACAGCTAGTTGCAGAACAACAGTATAATTGCACTCAGAAGCAAAAGTTGGCACCCTTCTTCATTTACCCTGAAGTCAAGTGCAGCCATCCCCACCAAACTCTCCCATCCATCAGCAGGACAAGTTTTGCTTCCAAATATTTTTTTTCTTTTTGTTTGTTTTTCCACTCTTTTTTTTTCCCTATTATTTATACGTTCTCTCCCATTTTTCTCAGTTTTCCTTTCTCTCACTCAGCCCTTAAAAGTGCTTACAACCTTTCCTCCCATCTCTCCACCCCCTTGCTGCTGCTTACACCTGCAGCAATAAGGAAAGACCATCTAAGATAACATCACATCTTGGAAAAATTGACCTATTGCATGATAGAGCTACTCTTAAAGACTGACCAGCTGCAATAGTTCTCATTTCCATCCCTGTGTTGACATCATATTACTCCACTGTTGGGGTGCCAAGTCCACAAGAGAGGTGCTATTGCGTCTAGAAAGTGGGGGTAAGAGGAGGAGGAATAGAGGATTTTGATAAACAATGACGACAGTTTTGATGGCAAACAGGGGAAGGAGAATAACCAGTATGGTTTGATCAAAAAATTCATAACACCAATACTAGAGCTTCGTTTGCCATGTATATTATACCAATACGTTGCCTTCCACACGAAAGGGCGTATGCCGATTTTTGATGGTTTTGAGTTGTCACCACCAGTACGTAGTGCTATCTCAGAACTATGTTCACACGAAATGGCGTATCCCTAGCTCAAATAGTAATGAAGATATAGCATAAAATTCCTAAGGGCTTAAGCTAACTATCAATATGATTGAATCAGACGTAAATCACTCTCCTTAAAAACGTGAAAAACAGGGATACCCCTTTCGTGTGGAAGGCGACGAATAGTACTCCACTAATTACTCGCATCGCTATAACTTTTGGATTGTTGTGCACACTTTTGTACTTTGACATTACATGCTAACTGGTCAGCTGATGTGGTAATGAAACATTCACACATATTAATCATGTATCAATTAGCATTTTGTAGAGACTACTAGGATGAAAAAAATGTACCTATTAAGCGTTTGTACGTATTAGTGCATATGGATCAGCTGAAGATAATAACTAGAAACAAGGACTGAAAGAGAAGAAAACCAATGACCAAAAAATCCATGTTTATGTACTATGTGTGACCATTAGTGTGCTCCACTGTATTTACCATAAAGAATAATGAGCAATAACTATCAAAGCATAACAAACAAAATGTAAGACAGCAAAATAAATTTCATAACCCATAATCTTAGGGGTGAATTTCTGAATGTACTTCCACTGATTTTCGACTTTCAAGTTTTATTAATCATACAGTTCATTATGTCTTATGTTCAAAACACTGACAATCTCAGTTGAAGATGCTAGCTAGAAAGAAATAAGGAACACCATCTTTGGTATTCAGAGGTATGAGATACATGTACAGAATTCCTTCCAATCATAAAAATTTTTGTCCATGACTATTTCTAACCCAGGTGATAAAGAGATTACCAAAGAAATATGGAGTACGCCTTAAGAATCCAGAAACAAAAGAGTGGTGACGGGCAGCAAACACTGCCCATATATACGGTGGAACATGGATAATGCATACACCTTGGGACCAACCAAAAGTGTACTTATTAACAAAAATATTTTTTAGCCAAACACATAGATCTAACCTTAGAGAAGAAAAATCGGGACCAAAAATACTGTAGTCAGTGTCCTTATTTAGACACAAAGTTGTATTTGATGTGAAGTCAACCTGTTTTGTACGTCAAAGAATAGATATCACCCTTGAAAGTGGGTGTTATAAGAAGGGCTGCCTCAATCAAAAGCCCTTACCACTGATCGCAGACTGTACAATGCAAGCAAGTTTGGTGACACAAATGTACAGTGTACAGGGTATATTTTTTATTGTTACTGGCACATGATGGTCTTAAGCCCATGAAGAAAATTCCCCTCCTTCTCACCCCCCCCCCCCCCCCCCCCCCAAACANCCCAACACACATTCACAGTTCCATTTAATTGCAACTTTCTTCAAGTTCCCAAGGAATTGCTATCAAGTGGAGTCATATTTTGCAGGTCTGAGTCATTCAAGCAAAGCTGACTTGCATCCCCGAACTATGAGTACCTCAACAAACTATGAATTTGAAACTCTGAAAGTGACAGATCCATCAGAGTATGTCAAACATGTGGAGCTGAACCGTCCAGACAAGAGGAATGCCATGAACACTGCATTCTGGAAGTTAGTGAGAACCAGTTTTTCACCATCAGAAAAAGACTTAAAGATCTAAGTTGACATAAAAGTGTTGTGTTCTTTATCAGCAGCGTGAATTAGTCGCCGTTGGCCAGTTTCATACATCAAGATTGAACTGTTTTGTCAGCAAAGTCAAGGTTGCAAAAATTCATTATTTCAATATAGAGCAAAGTTTCAAGTTGAGATGATGCCTATGAAACCAGATGTCTGATTACAACAGGATATAATATCATTTGAAGTAAGCCGAGATGTATTTATGTATGCTGGGGAAGAGAGTTTACCGCTCAGTTAGCAGTTCGTCAACAAACAGGTCAGATGTATGTAGAAATCATTATGAAGTGGAAAAAATAAAACTTTGTCCCACGAGCATGTGGATTTTATTTGACTTTCCTGCTGTTGTAATGTTCATCTATGATATATCTTATTGATGCTATATTCTGTTACATCCATGCCGGCGCAACTGAGGGATGAAAGCAATATCAAGCAAAATGTTTCAAATTTGATAGTTCAGATAACTTTTGGGGGTTTTCCATATGGTCTTGTTGAATTTCTTGCCAAACTAGAGTTACTGGATGTATATCAAAGTATTTTTTTTTTTTGTTTGATCAAAGTATTGTAGACTGACTTCAGTTCTAATGTATCTGAATTTGACCTACGCTCAAGCATGTGATTACAAAGATTTGTGGATCTGGCTGAGTATGTTTTGCCATAAAATGGCAATGTAGGAGATTGTACTTTTTATGTTAGTTATTCATTTGTAATGGTGGAATTATTTATTTGGCTGCACTTTTGTTAGTGTGCTTCTATTTTCTGTGCTTCAGAAAAGTTTTCTTTGTTTCACTTGTAGAGAAATTGCTGAGTGCTTCAACAAGCTTGCTGTGGATCCAGACTGCAGGGCTGTGATTTTATCTGGTGCTGGAAAAATATTCACCGCTGGTTAGTATGATGGCAAATAATATGTTTTTTGCACTGTTTCCAAGTCATGTGGGGCAGGGAGTGTGAAGAGGTGAAATGTATAATTTTCGACTTATAGATTAGAGTGGTCTGATAAGTTCAGAAGTTTGCGTGTGTACAGATATGAAGAGAAGGTGTATGGCCATAGAGCCACAGAAGACTGAGGCATGATACAGTTGCACCTGCTTTTGCAGCCACCTCTACATATTGTAACACCTGAGACGGGGAAATGAGTTTCAGGGATGACTGTTCTTATGAAGAGCTTTGTGATAAAACCATTATCCACCAGTGACTTTTTAAGCTTATTTTGCCTTCTTTAGGTGGTTCTAGGAGTATTTAAAATGCATACACATTTCCAATCACAGGAATGACTTCTCTCATACATGTTTTTACCATTAAATTGCACTTTTTATCTAGTCTCTTATGCCATGACATTCTCTCTCCCCCTCACTGGTGTTTAAGACATTTTGTCACAAAGCACTTCCTTTTTTCTCATTTACTAAATCTTTATATTATGAAGACCTGCCTGATGCAGCTATGATCACCCTTTCTCATAAAACATAGAGAAGTACTTTCACTGTCTAAGATAATGGTTATTTGGTTTATTGAAAACTTTGTAAGGGCTCTTCAGCGGTCTCACGGCTGACTGGGATTATACAGATTTTTTTCTCTTTGAAATAATGATATGTCTGTCTTTTTATTGTGCCATATGGCCCAAAGCCTGCCAGCAAGATACATTAACTTAGGCACCAGGCGATTGAGTGTTTCTTTCCATCATGAGAATAAATTGCAGCCTGCTTAAGGCAACCATCAGCTCATCCCGAGCTCTTCTGAATAATAAAGAAAGCAGGAAAAATTGCTGGAACCACCTTCCAAATGTTTGATGAGTTATATCTGTCCAGATGTATTCAAAAAGTAAATTACATCATAAAGGATTCCACCCATCCCCTTTCATCTCAAATAAATATCTTGGAAAGATCAGGCAGAACAAGATCTATTAAATGTAAAAGAGAGAGATACCACTGTCCATTCCTGCCATCAGCTGTACATTTGCTGTGAAAGGAAAAGTTTGAGATTATTTGTGTAATAGTGTGCATAAGTGTGTGCGTGTGCGCGCGCATGTGCGTTCGTTCGTTTGTGTACCTAAGGTTATGTACATATATATAATATCAGTCTGTGTTAATTATGCTTGTATATCATGTATGTAGCAGGGTAGATGAGACAAAGTGCCACTTTGGACAATAAAATCTTATCTTATCTTATCTTACTGTTGTTAGGAACAAAAAGAGACCATCATACTGTCAAGTTGGGCTGTGAAATCTAAACTATGCCAACTTGAATAAAAGTTCAAGAACCCC
>JAWQUT010000031.1:2983483-2997690 GCA_033807755.1 Ellobium chinense
CCCCCTGGATCCAACTACAGTCTACAGTATTCATGTCATAATGCCCTCTCAAAAAATGAAGCAGCCATTTTGAGTCTGTTTTCTCAGAGAGACAGATGCTATTCGGGTAGCAAAAGACATTCATTGTTGTATTGTTTCAGTACACAGATGGCGCAGGTAACTTCGCGATAATTTATTTGTTTAATGGTAACAGTGTATCTGAGAATACATAGGTGAACTGGTATAGAATGTGGATAATTGTCATTGTTAATGATGTACATGGTTTGGCTGTGGTTTAGTACTTTAAATCCTAATTGCAGGTCTGGATTTGAGAGACAATGATGTTTTCCAGAAAATGATGGAACCCAGTGATCCCAGCCGAAAGGCATTCTTTCTCTCTAAAACCATTCCGGCTCTCCAGGAATCATTTAATGCAATAGAAAAGGTTTGCTCTAATTATTCTTAATTGTTGTTTTCTTCTTCTTCTTCGTTTTCCTTTTCTTTTTTTTTTGTTGTTGTTGTTGTTGTTTGGTTATTTTGTGAAAAATTGTACTTTTTTATATTTGAAAGGTTCGTTTGTATCAAGCAGTTATATAGAGGAACAGTGGAGAAAGAAAATCCTATGTTAAAACCACCATATTTTTAACATCTGCACATTGTCTATGTTAAATGGAAGAATATCACCATTCCTTGAAAATATGAAAACATGTTTTCCATACCCAAAACCTTTTTTCAGAAATATCAAATATTTTAGTATACCCGAAAGATCAATACATTTTCTTGCATTCAGCTTTAATGGTGGTGTGATTGTCTAGATAGATAGTTTTGTAATCAATAACCTCATAACCAAACATGACAGTGTTATGCACTTATTTTGTGTACTTACAGTGTCCAAAACCCGTAATTGCCGCAGTTCACAGTGGTTGTGTTGGCGGTGGTGTTGACATGACATCAGCTTGTGATATCAGGTACTGCACTCAGGATGCTTGGTTTCAAATAAAGGTAAAATTGCATCGATAGCAGTGTGTGTGTCTCCCCCTTAATGCTAGTCTACTGCTGCTGGATTAAGGTTATGGTATGATGGTGCTGCTTCTTATGCTTTCACTTAAGAGAATTTTGATATGATAAAATGGCTGACAAGATAGGTGCTTCTAATCATAATTATTTTACTCGTTGGCATTACGGATGCTGGTTACAGTTCTGTCAACATGGTTCCTGTTTTTCACTTCATGGGCTCTATTTTATGATTATTAGTATCCCTTGGTCTCCAGTCCTCCCAGACTGTTGAGCCCATACAATTAGTAATGTGGCTCAGTTTTAATCTTATTGAAAGCAATAATGGAGCATAGAAAAGTTGTTTCATTGTTCTTTATGGACACAGCACTGCTTCTCAGATCAATTATGACCTTACTTGACCTTTGCATACCCCTACCAGTGAAAAACATGCTCTTGGGAACATCATTTAGCCCCTAAAATTAGGTTCAATTTCCCTTCATGCATGGAAATAATGGTAGGTTACATAATCATATGGAATATTTTGGTTATCTTTTCAATAGGGAGTAAAGACATCTGTAAGACAAGAAGTCTTCCTAATAATAGTGTTGGCATTGCTACATGCTTCTTTTGATTGCATACCTTTTGATTAGAAATATTTGTAGCATGGTAGATTGCTTTTCTATTCATTGGTAATTATGGTGATAATGATTGTGAATGTTCATCTTTCAGGAAATTGACATTGGTCTAGCTGCAGATTTGGGTACATTACAGCGCTTTCAGAAAATCATTGGCAATGACAGTCTGTTCCGGGAACTTACCTACACAGCCCGACGATTTAACTCTGATGAGGCCAAGGCAATAGGCTTTGTCAGGTACGGATGTTGGTTGGGTGCGAGTTTCATTCTCAAACCACACATGCCAGCAAATAATAAGAATTGATAGTTATGAATCATGACGGTCGGGATGAAAATTCCGCTTGTTGTACATGACAGGAGAAGACCATGATAAATAAGTTCTGTATATATCGTCACCGTCTCCTAACACTGTCGTAACTGATTATTGGTAGATTTGCATTTACGACAGTATTAGGGGACGGTGACGATATGAACAGTGGTAATTTCATGTACATAGTTGTTGGTACCCTTTGTTACAAACAGCTCTTAGATATTCCAAGAATGGCATTCTGTCTGTCAGGTTTATATATGCTACCTGTTTGTGAACGCTTTTAAAGCCTCGGTTTTGAGCTGGTGCTCTAACAACAGCAAATTCAAGTTTAGTAGAGAGTTTTCCTTTTGCTTATGCAACTTTTAGGATCGGTGGCTTGAATTCAGTTAGGTTGGTTTGCCGGATGACCATAACATGTAGTGGAGATGAATGAATTATGCTTATGGTCTGAAAAACAGCATCATCTGCCAATATTTAAACTCTCTTACATAAAAATGAGTCTATTACCCGTTTAGAACATCACTTTCTTTCAGGGTCAGAACTTTAATGACACGTTTTCTGAAGCCACGTATTTCTCCATGAATTCTCCTATCCACAGGTTCATATAAACATAGTAACTTTTGTGACACCAATGCATGAAAGACATGAGATTTGACGGGTTGCGATTAAGTGTTTACTTTGCTTTATATTCAAAGCAATTTCCTATGTCTCTTCAGCCGAGTTTTTCTAGATAAGAATGAAATGATTGCTGCGGCTGTTGAGGTGGCCAAGACCATTGCCTCTAAAAGTCCTGTGGCTGTCCAAGGATCAAAGGTCAACATTGTTTATGGTAGAGACCACAGTGTTCAAGAAGGATTAGATTATATTGTAAGTACTCAGTTTCATTCTGTTGTATGTTTGCAAGTGACTGGTTAGAGCAGAGGTACAGACTATGCCGTACAGAATGTTTGCTGATCTTTCCATTTACATGTCCTCATTATTGTTAGTATGTTTTGGATTGTTGCTTATAACAACAGACATAGAAATGGGCCTTTGACATATATCTGTCCAGTGAACATAGGTAAATAACCCTACTCCTCCCAGAGGTCTCTGGGACCAGCCTATAAACCTCGTTAAAGCCGAGGTCTCGTTGAACGCAAGGCCTCTGCAAGTCATGTGAAAACTGGTCTATCTCTAGTGAGGACCTTTAGCTAAAAGGGTACTTAACTTTCCACTTCAAAAGTATGGCTGGTTGCTACCCTTGACTCCAGCCACCATCGGGTGACAACATCAAGAGCTGATACCTGTACCGATATTTTTTAAAAAAAATTTTTTTGTAGACAAAGCAGTGTAAATATTGAGAAACGAATAGTTTCAATCAACGTCTCTAAGTCTGTGATTAAAATTTCGCCTATCACAATGATTGGTCCAAAAAGAAGGCTTGGCCAATCATCAACCGAGCATATTATTCCATCATTCCATTGGGTCATTCTCCACCCTTCCCCTCGCCCTTGCATTGCAGAGACTTCAAAGGCTTTTATTTTTCTGCTGATCGCCCAGATGGTCCTATCTCTTTCCTCCATCCCCTCCCTCCCTATTTTGCTCCTTTGCACCCGCACATATCACCGGTAACCTTTCGTGTTGACTCAGTCTTGTAAGTTGTAGATTGTTGGTAGCAATTGTTACATAAACCTTCGGGAGTTGCACACTGCCGACAGTTAGTTATATTGCGGGTGAAAAGGATGTGTGACGGCCAAACTTCAGGTTGATGATCTCATTAGAGCAAAGGTTGCTAAATTTTGTATTAGTTGGATTAGAGGTACATTTACTATTACAAATAAGGGAAAAAAAACAAGGATTTTCATTTCCCTCATTGAATGTGAGGTCTCGTTGAATCCGAGCTCATTGTGTTCAAGGTTCACTGTAACAGTATTAACCTGTGCAAACTTGTTTCACACTAGAAAAATTTTAATTTGATTGTAATAGGTGGACCATTTAAGTATATCTGATTTTGAAACAGTAATCTGCTTGAACTAATATTACTTAACAAAAGAAGGAGTTCCTGAGTAGTAAAAATGCAGTAGAACCTTAACATAAAGTATGCTTTGGGTTAAGGGGGAAAAATATATTTATTATTGAGGTGTACTCAATATTGAGGTCCATCTGAGTAATGAAATATTAATGAATCCATGCATGTGAAATTCATACAAGGTATACTTATCAAATGAGTACTTAATATTGAGGTTCCTCTGTATTTGGAGTTTCTGAAGCAAAACTGTATATGAAATGATATAAGCATGATCTAGTATTTGGTATGGATGAGCAATTTGTTTTATTTGCTTTGACAGGTTGCATGGAATGCAGGCATGCTGCAATCTGAAGATGTCATGAAAGCTGTGACAGCAAGTATGCAAAAACAGGTGCCAGAATTTTCCAAACTGTGATGAAAGAATTCCACATGGTGCTGTTGTGCAACCGTTTTCTTGTTCTTGTACAATATGATTGGAAATTATTTGTTACATTTAATTGTAATAATGATAAATTTCATTCACAAGTTTATTTATCACGATGATAAACTTACGTCTGTGAGTGATAAAGAGTTTTTCACTTCTACAACCTTCCATCAGGGATTATTCCTTGTCCTTAAAATTCACAGATTAATTTCATTGATGTCATCATTCAAGATGCATTTTATCAGCACAGTTGTAAAACAATCAGAATCAGGTAATGAGTGTGTACAGAGGGACCCTGTGAATACAACCATGGCTTAACGCAATTATGACACTCCTATGTAAAAGTACCAACTGTTTTGTTCCTTATAAAGAGTACTCTTGATAGCATAAAACCTCTGATAACATACCCTCCGTAGCGTAGTTCAAAGTGTGGGTATATTATCAGGATTCCACTGTATGTGATACGCAGCCTTGGTTCTGTTGCTTGAAGTTACTTTTTTTAGTTGTTCATGGACTACACTTGTTAAACTTTGCTTTGGAAATGCTTTCATGCAGTGCTGATTGCATTGTAATTGTTTTTTTTTTCTCTGATTATTTTGTGTTGAATAAAAGGGGCACATGATGAATTATCAGTCCTGTCGAGGGAACAAAGTAATTGCCATGAGGGTAACTGTTTATTTCATGTGAAGTGATGTGTATGGGTAGAAACAGAAGAGAGGCAGCCATTTTGTTTATAAATAGAGTGACCTGTTCAGCATTGCACAGATGGAACTTGCCTCTGTCATATTTCAGTAGCATCATCATTACTACTTGGATTCATCTGGAATTCTGATCAAATACATGGACTTTTGAATTATTTCCATTCCTATGTATATGTGTCCAGAAAGCAAACAGTGAGAACTATGCTGCAAGTCTGAGGTATATCATCTGTGTCTCTGTATTGTGGTAGGAGGACTATCAGCAGTAGCATGTTTGACTAGGATACATTTCATTCCTATTATTTCTTGAAGTTGATGAAAACAATGCCACAAGTGTTACCAAAAATTTTTGTATTGGATGTTTGATACAGATTTGACGTTACCTTCTTTTAAAGAGATGAAAATGTGAAATACTCTGTCCAGTTGAGAGAGAGAGAGAGAGAGAGAGAGAGCGCGCAAGCTGGATGCCAAGGAAGATGGACTGTGAGATTATATCAGAGAAGAGAACATTCTGTTCCGTGAAAACAGTGAACTCGAGTTACTTCACATAGGAGAGCAACGGATTTTGGGTCGAGTGAATAGTGCTGTGCCAACAGAGGTGAAGGGAATAGAGAATTTGCAATTTGGAAGTGAAAAAATATGATTGTGGAATCGTAAAATTGAGTTAGTAATGGCTGAGCTTAGTGGAGAGCACTGTAGTGCTCATGACTGCATACCTTCATTTTACTTTGCTTTTGTGTGTGCATGAGCATTTCAACATCCAGGTGAGTTATCTGAAATGAATCAGTACTGGGATTAGCAGTGAATGGATGTGTCACGAAATTTATTGCATGAGTGCTCTTTAGCTTTACGCTTGCTAATAATTCTAAGAAAATACAGGGAGGTTTTGACCCATGTTGTTTGTAATAAATAATGCTCATAAAGTAATGTGTTACAACAAATTACAAATGAATGACTGTCAGTGTTCTCACATTTTATTTGTGCATTGGTATTTCAACAATTTGTCTGAAGTTTAAAATGTACAAACTGAACAAATGATATGTGATTATTTTCATAAAATAATAAATTTATTACAAGAAAATACAAATTCTCCATCTGAGCATGTTTCTATCTTCTCTTCCTTTCTTCTCTCTCTCTCTCTCTCTCTCTCTCTCTCTGTCTCCCCATCACCGTCATTCTCCTCAGCCTCCTTTCACCTCCGTGTATTTCTGTTTGTTATTAATGTCATTATTGGTGGTGGAAGTGGTGCTGCTGTTGCTGCAACGTCTGTTTGTCTCAGCGTTCTCTCCTGTTGCTTGGAAATATCTGGCAAAACTGAATGTATTTGTGGCCCCAAAGAGTGGGATGTTCTGTTCAGGGGATTTCTAAACGACTGAAAAGTATTTCTTGGATGAAGAGCATCAGGAAATATGACTTCCCATCTGATAGCCTGTAGGCATTTCTTTCTGTCCACTTTTGTGTCATTTGGTTGTTACCAACTATGGATGATTTGTAGGATATTACTTGGTTGATTTCTTTAGAAGCTTAAAAGAACGGGTCATAAGGATGGGGTTTTGGATGAATAGGCCAAAACTGGCATAGGAATGGAAAGGAAGGGGTAAAGCTTGATGATCAAACTGGCTTAAAAGGAGTAGGACATGTACTGTATTTGCTCAGGCTGGAATTACTCTCAGGAATAAAATTAGCGTAGGCTAGAATTAATCTGGAGTAAGACTTTGGAGGAAGAGAGGTACTGATCTCTGGTTTTATTTTTTCACAGATTTTAAAAAAAAAATGTTATGAGTGAATTCTTCTTAAATGAGCTTTATGCAGTGCTGCTAGTGCCTACATGCAGAAACATGTAGATCTGTATCCAAAGGCATAGTAGCTTTTTTCAAATTACAGCTATATATTTGCACAATATGCACATACAAGAAAATAGTCCACCAAAACTTGCTGACACTTTCCAGAAGCTGTGAAATAAAAAACCTAGGCTACATAAGCATACTGAAGAGCAAAAAGCATTTAACATTTTTGAGCATTGGGTTACCTCCCCTGGAGATGGTCCAAGACAAAATTCCTAGAAGTCACACTGAAAAACCAAAGCCTTGCTGTTTGGAAGTACAAATGCAACAGTGTTAATACCACCATTGCTTAACACCATTCTCTGCTTAGCACAAGCCCATTCATCAGTTCCAATTGCTTGTTTCTTAAGAAAGCACTCCGGATAGCACCCAAGTCTTTACAGTCTGGTGCGAAGGGCGGTTGTGTTTCAGAATTCCACTGTGCTTTTCTTTGGATAGATGCATAAATGCTAACGGTTTTCTTTATTTAAGCCTTCATTGAATAGGTCCCAACTGACAAGCTCAGTGAGAGTAGGTGTTTATCACTTTTATCATAGAATACACATACAGTAAGAAATGTTGTAAAGAGAACACATAAAGGAGGATTTACCAAAATATGAATAACAAGGACATTGATCTTGATCTATGGCCTAAATATGAGAGAAAGAACAGTAAATCTGCATTTCATTGTCACATTGATCTTTGTAATGTAAGCATATTATTTTTATATTGAGCAAACTGTTGTAATTGCCGTGTCTATGAAATGTAAACAGTCTACCTCCTATGAGCAGGGTTCCCAAATTTTCAAGCTCATGTGCCCTCATATCAAAGGCTAAGGGTCCACTTTTTGTGTCTTTCATAGAAAACAACAGTTGTATTCCCTTTTACTTTAGCAAGTTACGGAATACAGGTAGGTGTTTTCACGCAGAGATCTCTACCAAGTGGTGCTAAACATATTTCATAGTTTACCTTAGCTTGAAAATAATTGGGAAATAAGGGATGCTGTTGAGTTCTTAATGTTTTTTCTATTCATTTTTGTTTGAAGTGACATTTCCTGTTGGTTTTTTTTTGTTTGTTTGATTGATTTGACCATATACTTTTTATAACACATGGAACTTGAGCATTTTGTTGAGAAATAGGATTCCAAACATTATGTCATTATTGTCATGGTAAATCAAAATTTGGCGGCTTACTGTCAGTTTCCAACCCTAATCCACATCGCGCTGCTTCAGATAGATAATTATGTATATTTTACTCTACTGTCTGAGAGTAGCATAGTTTAGAGGCCAAATTATACGAGTATATTGTGTTTCCATTATGATGAGCATCTGTATTTTAGGGTAAAGAGACTAAAATCCAATGGGAAAAAAGCCAGAAGGAAAGTCAGACTGGTTAGTTCGTTGGCTGTATTTATAATTCTCCAAAGCGAGCTGACCTATGGGCAGACTTCCAAGCAAATCAGTAACATTTTACCCTAGCTAGAGAAAGTTTTCACAAGAAGAGTTTCAGTTATTAGGAGTGTCAGATAGGAAGTAAAAAAGTAAGCTCATGTTTTAGTCCCTAAAGAACATGTCTGTCACATGCACGAGCATATCATGTCATACTGACACCCATATACTATTTACAGTATCTTACTTCACTGTGATTAATATAACTAACGTAGATCTCCACTATATTTTTGAAAGAGACAACCACAAGGATCCTTGGCAAGTGCATGTAATTAATGTGTCCCTATTTCCCCTACCTATGGGTGACAAAATTCTTACAATGATACCTCCTGTTTTCTTTCTTTCTTTTCATTTATGATCGGGATCTAATTTCAAGTTTTTGCAGTCAAAAGTCATATATATATATACAGTGTATATATATATTTATTTATTTATTTATTTATTTACTGTTAGTTCCTTACTCTGAATGGATAGAAGGCTCTCTTTCTCGTGCAAACCTTGATATCCGTGCAGATCTAACCAAACAAAAAAAAAAAAAAATCTGCCAAGCATGGAGTGAGTTTTTCAAAATGGCTAGACTGGAGGCTGAATAAAATACTGTCGTAAGAGCTAGGTACACACATCAGTATAATAATAGACACAATCTTCCTCATATTATTTGCATTGCCTCATTAACAGTGGCTGTGGCATTGCATCGATTACAAAGAGCAAGAGAGGGAGAGAGTGGAATATCACATTGCCTATTTCGTTTATGTCTTCATATGAGGCTCAATCCCCTCATACATAAAAACCGATTACAGTGTATCATTTTCTCAACATTCGAAACTTTGATATTCCCGTGGGAAAACAGCTAACCTTCGGTAAGTCATTTTTTGCAACTTAGTCTATTTACCCATTACGCAATTTTACCTCTGCTTGTTGTTCCTGTGATTTTATTATACGTGGCATTTGCACTGATTCTCTTTCTTTCTCTGATTTTGTTTGAACAAAGAGGCTGCTGCATCCATGCAGGGTGACAATCAATAGCTAGTGTGAAGTTTAAACATAACTAGCAAAAATGTGAAGTTCTGTGTCAAAGCGCGTTATCCGCCTTCGCGTGAGGCTTTGTTTTGCATGCGTTGCGAGTTATATGGCCTTGTCAGGGTCGGAACAGCAGCCTCGCAAATCGAGAGTCAACTTATCCTTCCCTCCACCCCCCCAACTCCACCCCATCCCCNAAAAAAAAAAGGGATTAGAACCCGATTCAAGAGAAAAGAAGGAAGTAGATTCATGAGAGCTGGAGTCCCCTAAGATTTGTCTCTGCAGGAGGGGGCAAGAATGAGGACGACTTGGTTACAGCACCACTGCATGAAAGAAATAAGAGATTAGGAAAGTGTTTTTTTTTTTTTTAAACTATGATCACTTTATTTTGGTTTGCTATGCGTTCCTAGTAAAAGGAAAACAAAATTTTAAAAACGCTCAGATTGGTGAAAGTGAATAGGCCTATAGCGCGTTTTGTTACGAAACCCTTGAAATGTCATCTTCTCGCGAAAAGATCCGTTCTACCGTAATGATGAAGGAGATGACAATACCAGCCTTTGTATTTATTGCATTAACATGAGGAGAGACTGCTCACTTTGTGTTCAGGCGCTGACCTGTCTGAGCTGTGTGCAACGGATTTTGAGTGTGAGAACAACATAACATTCGGTAACTTGATTTTCATTTTGACTCCATAATTAAATTGACTCGCAGTCACAGGAACATTTGCTGTTTAGATCTATCACTTTTAGGCGCACATAATGTAAATACAATGTATTGAATTATTGATAAGTGGGTGAATTTCGCAATAAAGTAGCCAATGTTTTTGTTTGTGTCAACCAGATTCTGAGCGTGTGGAAGAAGCGATCTTCCTTAACTTTATTTCAACATGACTTGATAACTTCAACCAGGCCAACATTTACTTACAAAATATTTTATATGGATATCTAATCAGGGTAGAGAACAGGAGAAAGTCACGATCTTAAATTTCAAGGAACCAGCTTGAGTATTCGAGATCGTTGAGTTTTGAGCTCAAGATCCTGAGATAAATATTTATAACGTTTATATCATGTATATATTTATATTGATAATAGCAAGGAACTGGATATTTGCAACTTTTCCAGGAATTCGAGATCATGAGGCATTTGCATGTGGATTGTGGAATTATTGATAAGTGTATGAATTTTGCGACAAGATTATATCTGCTGCGGTTTCGGTAGATGCATAGGCCTAGTGGTATGTAATGTAGGTAATAGCCAAAGCTTACTAGTGTAATACACTTCTGGTTTCATATTAGTATTACGGGAGACGCTGGCGGCAGGAGTCTACATGGAGACAGACAGTGAAGGCTCCAAATTGCATACGATACCAGCGTAAACTATATTTATTGTGTAAAAGTTTCCCAGCTCGACTTACAGAATGTTATAAAGTGTGAGTCTGAGAAATCGAAATTAAGTTAATTCGGAAAATCACTTTGTCCGAAAGATTTGTAAAGTCCTCCTGAGTTGCCTTTGCTTTATGAGGAAAAAAAAATCTCGAATATCTTTTACCGGAACTTTTGCTATATTTTCTCATCCAGTATTTGCCTGTCACTACCTGGTCCACACTGAAACAAATCAGCGCCTGTTTGTGCGAGTGTTTTTTGATGTTAAAAAAAAAAAAGTTGTGGTTGTGTACCTGTGTGAACCCGAAAATTCGCTTTATCCGAAAGATATTTAAAGTCCTGCTGAGTCTCCGATAATACTATTTATAAGCCCACTTCGCTTTATACGAAAAAAAATAGCTCACATATATTTTAACCGAAATTTTCTTGTGTGTTGTCATCCGATAATTGCTTGTCCCTACCTGATCCACGTTTTTCAAGTGATCCCTCGAGACCAATCGGCGCCTGTCAGCATTATGACTGCTAGCGTGAGTGTTTTCCGATGTAAAATAGTGGGTGGTAGTGAAGTCTACCTGTGCGATGCCTTTCGCGGAATTTGGCCATGAGGAAGAGACAAACAGGCATTTTTGCTTTGTGTAACAGTAGTAAAAGGCGATTAGCTATTTGTACACACCATGGGACTATCTTTTTTTTTTACCCGTAAGTTAGGAGCCAAGATTTTCAAAGGCATGAGAGACAATATATATTTGGGACAGTGTCTCAAGGCCTATTCCACGACATTTGGCGAAGCTGCTTGATAGCTATATTCTACGTAAAGTACTAGTCAAATTTTACGTCGAACTCCGTTAAAAGAAGCTCACTAACGTTGCACTAACAAAGCTTACAAGCATCCAAAACTATGTAATAATAAATTTCGATCTTTCGATTGGCGGGATTGCTCGGGCACATGTGCAGATTATATGGTGAATATGCCCAAACTGTGCTGTGTATGACTTTGAAATACCAGGATTAGGGTCCAAACCTGGCCAGAAACGACGTCAGAAACCAAGTAAGTCAATTATCCCCGATTAATACCTTTGTTAAGACATCTAAGAGAAGACAAATCCCTTGTTCAAACCTAATTTCATAAAAATTGGTGTCAGGTAAATCCTGACGTGACGCAAATTCCAGATTATTAGAATTACAGTAAACATGAAATTTGGGTAAACACGGTGTGCATGTGTAAGCAAACTTTTTACATTAATCAAGAAAACAGCATCTGTTTCTTAAAAAAACATTATATTTTGCAGTCAAATTCTAACGAGAGCATCGCCGTTTGATCAAAATTAATCAAAGCATAGAATCAGGTGGTCAAGTTTACGAGGCTTGGGCTTGAAAATGTGATATATATTTTTATCTAAAAGAAATATATGTGAAGTTTAAAGAGAGAGACATTTACAGTAATGGCGATCTTTAACGAGGTATAAATGAGAACGGTTTAAAGTGAAATCTGGCCCACACTGCTCACTGCTGTTTGGAGTTCCGGGAAGGCAGCGTCTGTCATGTGCATTTTCATGGCCAGGTAAATAAGTCTTGCTTATAACTGCCCGAGGATATATATATATATATATATATATATATATATATATATATATATATATATATATATATATATATATANCGTAGGCACATAGGCATATTCTCAGTTTACCCGAAAGATCCATATCAGGGCACAGCTCTAAAGAGAGAGAGAGAGAGAGAGAGAGAGAGAGAGAGAGAGAGAGAGAGAGTTTAATATTGCTAATAAACCGGCGCTGGCCGTGACACAGGTCCAACGATTTTCGGATGAGATGTATATTCCTGACATTATCAAGATATTCTCTTGGCATTAAAATAATGTGAGTGATTTATCTTGGCATTCAGTGTAAATAGAACCCAGTTTCACCAGCGACATTACAATACAACTGCGCTGCATTTGAAGAATAGTTTATATACTGGTTAGATTTGGTTGTGCAAAACTAAAAAAACACAAAAAAAATGGAATAACAGCATTAAAAGCTGGCAAATGAAAGAGACATGAGGGGAAAAAGTTACTCCAAGTTAAATCGATTCGCACATGTAGTTCAGTTTGTATCAGACGGTCAGCATACTCAATTGTTCGATCACCGACCCTCTGTAAATAATGGCTGACTGCACGATGCCTTTCCCATTCACTGGCTTTAGGTAGGAGAGTAACCTATGGACTGCACTTGCATGAAGGGGTGTCATCCTAAGAAATTCGAACATCGCAAGTTTCACAGATCTAGATTGGAGTGGGACGCAAAGAGGTTATATAATATTGACTTTCGAATTTGTCTTCTCCTGTCGACACATCAGTTTAGTCTAATCCAAAGGAAGTTTGTGAGATACCTCGTTTTCTTCTGAAGCGCATCGGAACGTATAGCACTTGTTTCTTTTCCAGATACGTACCCACAATTTAACAATTTCTGTCTCAGACCGAACCCAGTTTTTCCATCAAGTTTCTTGCAAATCGGCTGGTGACAATGCGCTGTGAGTTATGCTGTTCACAAACAAATAAGCAAACCAACAAACAAAACAAATAAATGAACATAAAAAACAACGGGCAAATCATTACATCCTTGTCGGAAATGCGCACAAATCTCTTCTGCATATGTCACTGATCTCCAAAATTGCATTGGTTCCTGCGTACAGTATTGATTGCTTGCAGAGTCACGAGTTCCGGATACCGCCTTAGGGGACGGAACACACTGTTAGCCGAGCCTACCGATATTTATCTCCCTTTAAAGTCAATCACTACGCTCTTATTACCTCCCTTATGTCTCATTTCCTTTTCCCCATTATTGTGTAACTTCTGCTTTTAAACCAATGCTTGTTATCCATCCATCCCTCCATCCATCCATCGGCTCGCCTTCCAGCCTGTCCGTCTGTCCGTTCGTCCATCCATCCGTCCATCCCTCTGCCTGTCTGCCGGCCTTCCTGCCTGTCTGTCTGTCTGTCTGTCTGTCTGTCTGTTTGTCTGTCTGTCTGTCTGTCTGTCTGTCTGTCTGTCTGTCTGTCTGTAATTAGTTGGATTGATAGATAAAAGACAATAATTCCATTTTTATGAACAGCATAATATAGTCCGGGACAGATGAAATGAATTGGGGCGCCACCCACAAATTGAAGGATTCTACAGTTTTTTTGCATTTTCTGACAGAGCAATATCTCTCGTAACTGGACACAAAAGTTTACCACGCTCGGATGGGTGGAACTAGCTTTTTTAGTGGACAGTGGTCAGTTAGGGTCAGAACCCACCTATTTCCACTTAATTGCTCAAAACAAAGGAAATAAAATTAGAAATAACATGAAATGAGTTTGTTTCAAATTATTCAATTTTAATACGATAAATCTGATCTTGTAGCCGAGAATTTAAAAGAGAAATAGAGCAAAAAACGAAATTTAGGGCGGTTTTTCTCAGTTTTACGACTGAATGTTTAAAATGCAAT
>JAWQUT010000031.1:2998382-3040017 GCA_033807755.1 Ellobium chinense
ACAGGTCTGAGGCATTTGTTATATTCTTTATTTTGAAACTTCGAAAACATTTCAACGCCATTGAAAGCTGAAAGAAGGCCATTATATTCTATAGTATATTGAACCCGGGAGAACAAGATCCTGTGGTTTTGTGGCAAGACGGTGCACCATACTTGTGTGGAAAACAGCTGGCCAAAAAGTCAAAGCGCGTTATCAGTCTTCCGTTAAGGCCTCACACACGTTAGCATTAGTTGCTTAGATTTAAACTCGAAGTATTAATTCAAAGCAATGTAACCGGGACATTAGTCATTACAGTCGATCTGGAACGATCTTTCAGGGAACTTTACCTCCTCATCAGTAGACCGAAGTCCAGCGTCGACTTCCACATTATTTTTTTCTTTATGAAATCCGCGCCGCGGGGATCTATTTTGGGTTGTGTCCCCTTGATAGCAAGCTGCATCCGTAAGTATGGAAACATTTGCAGGCCATTTTATTTGAAAATAAATTGGTCATCTAAATGGTCAATTTTGACCTCTTTCCACACATCCGATTTTGGTAAACTTTTGTGTTGTAGGTCACACAATATTGTTCTTCAGTCCTAAGAAAAAAAATCGTAGAATCCTCCAATTTGTGGGTCCAGACGTATGTGTCCCGGACTAAATATGAACAATGTCACCCTTACGAATAAAATATGGAAGATTAATTTCCCACTCATGTCTTTGATTAACATTGAGATCAAAGATGAAGACAACTTCAACCTTTCTTTATCTTGAACGGAATTCCTTATAGGTATCTCATGTCTGGGTTTAGGGAGGACATCTCACTCTAAATAACTTGTCGAGATGAGAAAGCTCTCTTCCTGGTCTGTATTATATTTTAACATGTTGCATTAGACAGCCATAAGTAGGTCCTAGTATACAGGAAAGGCAAGATTATATTACAATAGCTTTAGCGAGACTTTACAGTTGTGTTTAACCCTTACGTTGCCTCAGCAACATTCTGACTACCGCGTGCGACAAAAGTCGAAAGTATACAGCCCCGTGCCTTGAAGCCGAATAAACAAAAAATTAAAAATTACTGAAGTATTATTATGCGCGAGTGACCTCCCTTGGTCTTAAACACATTTCCGCATCCGGTACATATTTTTGCAGCCAAAGAATGGGTTGATTTGTGCATTTTTTTTTTCGTTGAAGACATCATTTTCTAGTTTTTGTTAATATATTCTTGTAATTTATGGTATCCGGGGTGTAGTAATAAAGTCAATGGGGTGGCAACATAAGGGTTAATCATATCAGAGGTTCACGTCCAGAGCTGCCTAGCAGAGCGAAGATGAGATGAAATTCGTCACTCCAGATAGCTAAAATCCTATTTCATTGCACAGACTGTGTTTTTATAGAGGTGCTTCCTCATGAGCAGATGTCGGCGAATAAGGCCACCATGCCCTAGCTCTCGGTAAATAAAGCCAGTTGGATGATTGGATGGAGCAGACAAAAGGGCTTATCTTTTCTCCAGACTATTTTTGCTTTCTTTTTGGTGAGAAAACTGAGTGGCTCTGTCTAAACATAGCTCTTTGCTTCAACAAAATTCGTATCTAATTTCCGTTACCTCATCAGGAGCATTCGCAGTTTCGCAGATACATGTTTTTAGGAGAGGAGTATTAACATGAAGATCACGAATGTGCAATAACGTGATTACTAGCATTGTCCGTGATTCTACTTACTTCTCGTGCCTTTCTCTATATATATAATATATATGCGGTGGAAGTTGATTAATGGAAAGAGGGGGGTGGGGGGGGTGGGGCGGGAGACAATATGCGGATGGGATCTGTTGGATTATAGCGGGCTGAGTTGTTTTCCATTCTCTTCCGACTGCAGCGAAGATGATGAAAAAAAATGATGTTCTCGCCGCCTTATATTAAACATCCACATTAAAATAAATTTAACACAATAATTCAATTCATTTACATTCTGTATAAGCTCTTGTACAATCGGACATGGGAGCAAAACAATACAGCAAATACTAAACATGGTAACGCCTTGTATTTCTGCCAACCTTACATGAAGAAGAAGAAAATGAAGGGAACGCTTGTGACTCGGTTTTCCCCAGCTATTACCATAATAATTATCGCATCTACTTCCATCATCCTCAAAATATTCAGAAGCGATCACCGCCTAAAGGGCTGTACTATTTTCAGTATAAACCAATAATAATAATAGAGAGCTTGATAATCAAGTTCGGATCTCTTATTGGCCATTGATGCGAAGGTAGATAGGCTTGCGCTTATGGCATATGTGATTCGTAACATGCGGTATTAATGTAGGAGATCCGAACGTGAAAGCAAAAACTCTCTATTAAGACATCCCAGCCCGGCTGAAAGATGTAATAAATTGGTCTAGACGTAGGCCTGCCGCCGCCGGAGGCACCAAGATTACGGGCAGTATCACCGTCCAGTGATGTATATTGGCCACTTTGTTCTGGTCTTGGTACAGGGAGTGGGATCACCCTTCGGATAGGGACGAGGGCGTAGATGTACATGAACTGAGTCCCATCCCCAGGATACAGCACAGAACATAATGAAAAGCTTTAAAGGCTGGATTGTCGCAACCGTCTCTCTCTCTCTCTTTCCAAAACAAAATGAAAATTTCGGGAGCTATGATGGCTCATTTCACCAATCTCTGCAGTACTGCCAAACAATTCCGCACTCTCGTGGTGTTGGTTATTATATCCCATTTCAGTCAGATTCTCGAAGTGTGAGAATATCATTCCCGTTGACACAGAAAACTACTAGGATATCGATCAAAATGAACGTCAAATGTTATTATGGTCATTCTATCGAGTGAGGCGCTGCATTTATCGTGGACATAGAGGTCTTTTAGTTCATGTATCTGCTCATGAAAGGATCCTCTTTCCATTCAGGACGCGGGAAGAGTGTGGCAAGTGATTTGAGTCCGTGGGTCAGCGTTCCTTTAGAGAAAAGTGAAGTGTTTTGTCTCTTTGGTATTCTTGTATAGTTTGATACATATATAGAAAATAAACAACGGTGGGACATTTGGAATCTTGACCTATGACCAAAGGTCCCTGTACGTGTATCGAATGTGACTCCGAGTAAATGTTTCGTTTATCAGACTTCCGTGTTATGATGGTATTTGTTTTGTTTCCGAGCAGACTAAATAAGGAAGGATCCTTTGAATTACTGGAGTACCGGTAGTAATCATGGTATGCATTACTTTATAACGCCCGATATTACTCCATGCCTCACTCGACAGTTTCAAAAGGCCATTTTATTATATTCGCGGGTCAACATAATTTCAACATATTTTCCCCACGTTCTGATGCAAGCAAACATACAAGCAAACTATGATGTCCGGCTGAAGATAGAGAGTGTAGCGTTTTCAGTCTGCTTACCACTGTGCAGTGCTGTCAGCGCAATTTTTATTGGGACAACATTTGCGGAGCTGTTCCTGTTTCTTAATCATTGTAAATATAATATAGATAGATCATCAAATCAAGAGGTCGACTACTCGAGATCGAAGTCGATCCATTACAAAAATCATTCGATCTTATCGATCAGTTGATCAGTTTAGTTGTATTAATTAATTAATTAATTAATTAATTAATTAATTAATTAATTAATTAATTCATTCATTCATTCATACATTCATTCATTCATTGACAAGGCAATAATTTGCTTAATTTACTTATTCGCCATTCAATCAATAAATCAGCAAATTACTCAGCAGAAGCATACAAATCACTCACTCGCTCACTCATTCACTCACTCACTCACTCACTTACTCACTCACTCACTCACTCACTCACTCACTCACTCACTCACTCACTCACTCACTCACTCACTCACTCACTCAATCAATCAATCAATCGATTGCGTATCGATCGGTCTATAAATTGATCGATACGATCAATCAATCAATCAATCAATCAATCAATCAATCAGTCAGTCAATTTCTCGGCCAGTTTAACTAGAGAACAGTGAATCTTATAGAGATAAGCCAATAAATCACATAATAATCAGTCAGCAAATGAACTGATCAACAAATCAACAAGCCGAGCTATCAAGCGGGTAATAACTGAACTATCAACACTGATTTCAACACGGTAATAAAACACGTCCAGCCATTCAAAGCATGGATCGATACCCTGGTAAATCTGCCTGAATGGCCAGGAATATCACGGTTGACATTGACANAAATGAGATCACGTAGTGGGGTCGATGTAGACTCAGCGAGTATTATGTCCATATTATGCCGGCATCGACGGTCGGGAGCGAGAAAATTATTGCCGTTAATGGTCACAACAGCAGCCGACGAGCGAGGGCCCTTACCGGACACACAGAGGCGCGAAAAGATTAGGACGCAAAAGATAAACACGTGGTCCGGCCTGGCTGCCAGGCGGCAATATTTGTATCCATTCAGCCGTCAGTAATTGGATTTGTGTTTGCATATTGTGTAAAGAAATCCGTTGCAGTTCATGGCTGATTTCTTGAGAAAGCACGCGACCTTTCTGCTTCTGGACATTTTAGAACTAATAGACAGCGAGACACTGCACTTTCTGTTCTTAGATCTAGACTAGTCTATAAATATTAAGAACTAGCTAAATTATGAACCAATTCAACACCAAGGCTAGGATATTTCCTGTCATTATTAACATGTTATTAATATGAATGAATTTAAATAAGACTACGTGTTTTTTATCCACATTATATTAGTTGCGAATGGAAGTTGATGTGTCATACTGAAGTGCATTGAAAATATCAAGTTTTGGATTTAGAAAGAACAGGATACTAAATAACGTTTAGTCTGTGAGATACCTGATCCAAGGCGTGATAATAGTGCCAAATATGAGTGTATTCAAAGTACCAAAATAGTGGTTTACTTATCATATGTTTCAAGGTACTATTTTGTGCTAATGAGTTTCTGTGATGATGATGTTACGATTTCATATTCAAGAATGGTGGAATTAGTGGGGCGTTGTTTAGAAAGACAGCTTTGCTTCAAAGTCTTGGCAAGTATGAATGTGTGGTAGGTAAACTGTGGTCTGGGTTTATTCCCAATAAACTTGTTAAACTCAGATCGGAATCTTATTTTTTCATCAGACCAATCACGTTAGCTTCGAAAATGATGGCAAAATACTGGGAAACTCCCATTTATTTAGGATTAGAAGCAAGGTTAGGGATAGGGGTTGGGATAGGGTTGAAAACGTACCACGGGGAGTCGGAGAAGTCCCTATACATTATCATAATCTAGCAATTCTTTAATATATACATTCTCTTTCCTAGCCCTGCCCCAGATCCTAAACAAAGCCGTAGGTGGAGGAGTTCCTGAATACTGGAACGATGATGATGGCCAATGCTAACATTTACTCGAATAGTCTTAAAATCTTAGAAGAGTAGACTAGATCTAGCGGCTGCGGTCCGGACAAAATTGACAGAAAAATTCTACCCAGTTTATAGTTTAGTCTTACAACCAGAAAGGCGCAACATAACAGTGATCGTGTTGACGCACAGTAAAACCCCAACTCAAACAAACAGCTACCGTATCTCAGATGAAATCGTTGTAAAACACTACACATTACCGCTACCATCTGCCATTGAATATCTGGACCTTTATTGCCATTAACATTACCGTTATCGAGAAAGCAAGCTACCGACTCTGCAAACAATATCGGTTGAACTGAAGTGTACGCCATGTTGTTAGAGGGGGAAATAGCAAGACACAAACTGATTACGTCATTTTGCCCACCATTTTAACCGAAGAATAAATGAACGAGTGGGAAGATTGTTTCAGGAAGGCCCACATTAACGCCGTTATAATGGAACCGATAGAAGTTGAAGTAAGGTACTCACTACGCGCAGAAGAGGTCAGACTACCGCTGTTTTGTCAGGGCAGCACGTGATTTCGAGGAAACCCTTGATGACGCCACTCCAGATTAGCCAATACTCTCTGTCACTTACGGTGGAGATGCAAACTTTTCGCACCATGTAGAAAGAGATGGGGGACGACCCCAAGCTTTTGTGAAATTACAGTGTTCGAGAACATTGCTTGACGCTCATTTCAAGTATAGAAACAACTGTCACAGTTGACTGTGATATACGATGTAACAAACGATAGAACGACAAACTCCCCTCCCCCCCCTTTTTTTTTTAGATACTGGCGGACAGTCATGAAATAGATTACATTTGGCGGGTAACTCTACCCTAAGGAACAGCCATCTCGAAGTGGCTTCGACTGACATTTTCCGACCAGACAGACTTCTTTTTGGCAATGCAAATTTATGCATCCAGCGTCCTTCGGGCTTTAGCAGAATCACTTCCTGTGGGAAATGCACCATTGGGGTCAGTGGATGTCAGTGTGGGAGTAATGGAAAGATTATGACCTGAAATTCCAGACTTCACACGGGATGCTCACACTAGTTGTTTGTTCATAGGCGTGAGTGATCGACAGTGTAAGTTTACAGTTCACATTGTTTTGGACAGTTGCATCACTGTACGCTTCTTTCCACCTAAAAAAGATGATTGTAATGGCGTTTTATTGCAGCATTTTTATTTTCTTTCCCGTGAGAAATACACCATGATCTTGAGGGTGACTTAACATTAGTAAGGAAAACAGCCTCAAAATATGATCCAGTTGCCGGAAATCTCGCGGATGCACTTAACCTCTGTAATTTTAGTCGCGTTTATCAGAATTGTTACTAGCATACTATTTGCCATTTTTGACCCAGCACACAACATTTCGAAATTTCTGTCTCTCTCTTTTTAAAAATAAGAACTTGCCGTCATCAGGACCTTCTTATTGTCTTACAGCATTATTGTACAGTGCCCCTTCTCTCTGTCTCTCTGTCTCTTATATAGTCAATTCTTCTTAATTTGAGCTCATTGGAAGCACGGGAAAAGTCGCGAATAAAAGGAAGTGCGATTATCCAATGATCTTTGTATAGAAACATAGCACTTTGCTCGTGCAAAACAGCTGTCGAATGGACATAGCTTAAGTCTTCTTTTATTTCAATCTGTAGCACCAACGATCTTAATAATGCTTGTTATTGTTCCAGCTAGAGGTAGCGAATCTAAGATGCAAAAACCTGCTTGGAGGTCTATTCCTTTTTTTTTTTCGATCTCCCTGTTACAGCACCATCAGGAGCGTCATCAAGGGACCCATCCATGTCCAGTACCTTCTTGGTCCGGACCATTAGCGCCGGCTCTAGAAGAAAAGCATTACGTATGATGGGCTCATCGTACAGTGGTTCCAGCGGCATGTCTTCTGTCAGAGAGGTAGGTAGTGGCGCGTGCGCGCGGGCGCACACACACACACGCACACACACACACACACACACNCACACACACACACACACACACACACACACACACACACACACACACACACACACGCAGACATTTGTATGTAACAATAGTTTAAATGGTATCGGTTAAGAATGCAACTGCGATTACAGAGGGCCTGCAAGTATTTTATTGTTATTGTTTTACAACCAAATCGTAATCGTAATTCTTTCTATCTGTATTCCCGAATTAGTCTTTTCACATTAGTGCAGTATTTAGTGTAGTATCTTGTACAAGAAAGTACTTCGATCTTTACGTCTTGCAGCCAACGAAAATGAGGCATAATGTCGCTAGAGATATCGGACCGTGAAGGTGATTTGTTTTAGTTAGATTTTTACAGCTCATCAGCACGATTACGGTGAGAGTGATTGGGGCCCTATGATACCGAATTTTTGTTTCTTGCAGAAATTGAAAGCAAAATCATTCCTGTATTAAAAAATAATGAATTCATGAGTGAATGGTACCCAATGTTGTCGATAAGTTTGAGTTTTTGTGAAGCATGGTTGAAAAATTGCTTTTCAAATACGATTTTCTATTAATATTTTTCATTGCATGGGAATGACCTCGTGCTACTTCAAATAACTATGTTTCAGGAAATAGTTTAGTTTTCTCAAAAATCGATCGACTTAAACCTCATTTTGACAGGCTGCAAGACATATTATTATTTTCATGGGCGCTTTCCATAACACATAACTTAGATGACATTATGTGAAGCTTTGCCTGACTAAAAAAGTGATAGTATGGTAATAAATCCTCATGTCTTTAAGAAGCGGCTGGATGCCAGAGATACACGAGGGCGTCAGAGACAGATAAGGGATAGCCCATGGTATTGTACATAACTTACCATTATCTTACCCATAAAAGTTGATCTCAGTCATTTTTCTTGTCCGATAATGCCGATACTTCCAAGTGAATTCTGCGGTGCCTTAAATATACATTTTACTTTTCCTAGAAATGTGATTTCATTGTGTCTTTATCAGTGGTTAAATGGTCTCTCTCTGTCTTTTTTTTTCTTTCAATGTCTGTCTGTCTGTCTGTCTGTCTGTCTGTCTGTCTGTCTGTCTGTCTGTCTGTCTGTCTGTCTGTCTGTCTGTCTGTCTAGCCTCCCCNNGTCTCTTTCTCTCTCCTCACTATCTCTCTTTCTCTTTCACTCTCTCTCTCACATCTCTCTCGCTCTCTCTCTCTTCTCTCTCTCTCTCTCTCTCTCTCTCTCTCTCTCTCTCTCTCACACATATATAAAGATTCACTCTTTCATATTCGCATTTTTAAAATATTTTTCTCATTCACATAAATCTCATTCACCCATCTACCCACCACCCACTCACTCCCTCCCTCCCTTCCTCCCTCCCTCCCTCACTTTCCATCAAGGTGTTTGCAAGGAAACCCTCCACACAAATCTAATGCCAATGTCTTGTCCACACTGCGAGCCCATACTGCAGCTGACGGAAGTAAGAATGCATGAGTAGTATAGTCTTAGTGGTATTCTAGTTTAGTTGAACAGACCTTATTACTAGTTTTAGTCTGCTAATACTTCTTGTATTTTAACAAACTATCCTTATTTTCATTATGTTGCAGACCAAACATTTATTTTTGTTAATGTTTACTATACTGACAAACTTCCTCCTGGCTCCAGATGTACTGTTCTCTGACCACCCAGCACCATATCATGTAGTAGATCGTTATTTGCCCCACTCCCGCCTAGGGCTTAATGAAAGTATGGTGAGCTCGAGTATAATAATGAACTAGAATTTGAATAAACTAGATTATACTTTTTGACGCCCATACTATTTTGACTCGGAGCAAGAATGTCCTTCGCGGAAATGACGTCACGATGTTAGGGGATGCCATTTCCGTTACGGAAACCATTGGCCTTTTATGAAACGGCCAATTTGCGTTGCCCTCAGGCCTACATACCTCTGACAACAAAAGTCATGTTCATTTAGCACAGATTCTACATTCCCAACTATTTCCTTTAAGTGACAATGATCTCTATCACCAGTCCTTCTATTAGGAATAAAACATAATATAGAGCATTACAAAGTCAAAATCTCTGAAAATGAAAATAAAAAACACAAGGACATACAAACTCGCATCCTCACAGTTTCCCATCATACAGAAATTTCCACTGAAACTTTTTATCCGTAGTTGCAGGGCAAGTGAACATAAGGAAAAGGGAAAGCTAAATCAAAGCCACCAAAAGATCTATTACACTAATAGTAGGTTTAGTCTACACTACAGGCCTGGAAGAATCATCGCAATCACCAATATATACCATTAAGATTATGATTGTACACCTCGTGGTACCGTTATCGCAATTGCCATGAACTTCGGTTTCATTATTATTATTATTATTATAAATGTGCCGTTATCATCGCGATCAACATGCCAAGATCAGCGGGAAAAGTCATATATACATTGTACTCGATCATCGGAGACGTAAGCCTGCGAACGAGGACTATGTCTAACATGCCGAGGACTAGTCTATGTCTAATACAAGGCGTTTATTAAAATGTGTATAAAGAAAGCGCCTCGCCTGTCCACCACTGGATAAACTATCCTCACAAGATACCAGGAAATGCCATATAATCATATCTGCCATAATGGTCCGTAAAAGATCCGAACAGTGAAAATAAGAGCTCTCCATTAATAATGCTAGCCGTGTGCGTGAAGGAATCATGTTCAATCCGCTTTGTTAGAGTGATTCTGCGTGTCTGAAGCTGGCCAAGAAGCAGTATTCGATTACCACAGATTTTTCTAATTACCAGCCCGGGTGCTCTTCACACATTTTAATGATGGCGGCAGGATAGAGAAGAAAGATGAAATGATGCAGTAATAAACGTCAGATCCCGGTGCTAGGTGAGCTGGCATCCGGTACCAGCGCATCGATCCAGTGCCGAATTATCTAGACCTGATGAGGCCTTAAGTTATATAGAACTTGGAAGCCCAGGCTGGTTGTTAGAAAGTAACACCAAGAGATTTCACAACGATGCATACCAAAACAGACAGACAGACAGACAGACAGACAGACAGACAGACAGACAGACAGACAGACACGCACGCACGCACGCTCGCACGCACGCACGCACGCACGCACACACACATACACACACAAACACAACTACAAACATTCATGAATACGTGAGGAAACAATTTTGTATCTATTTTTTTTTATTGTTGTTATTGTTGTTGTTGTTGTTGTTTTTTGAAGAACACAAATTATTTTCAGATGACTGTGTTTGAAGTAATAACATAAGAAGAGTCAATAGAATTTGAAAACATTACATTTTGTAATATTTTGTTAGACCGCTGTAGAGTATTAAGTTACAGTTTATTTGGCTTCTACGTAAATCAGGCACCGGCAGCGACAAGGGAGTGGGTTGGGCAAGTTCACCAAAATAGTCAGTTCAGATCAAGTTCAGTTCTCTAAGGTAAAAAAAAGCCCTAAGATCAAAGTTAGTTTAGTTACATGAAAACTGAGTAGTTTTCAGATCAGATCAGTTCCATTTTTTTTTTTTTTACACTGGCATTCGGTTCTGATTTTCGAGGTAAATATGACTGAACTGAAATTTAGGTTCAAAATTAAATTTCAGATCAAGAACCCAAAATAACTGCAGTTCAGATCCAGACCAGTTCCTCCAAAATAGCTATCTAGTTCAGATCAAGTTCACCTGAATTGAACTTAAACTCACGAACTACGTTCATATAATCTCAGTTCTGCCCAAACTTCTAAGGGAGTCTCATAAGTGGTGTGGTGCTGCTAAGTTGTAAGAGGGCTCCATATTACTGTTCTCCTCCTACATGTAACCGACAGTAGCAGGGGTGTTCCCTTAACCCATCGCTACGTCATCTTTCTCAAGTACTGATGTCCCCAGATTACCATGAGCTCATTAGCCTGTGCTATTGTACGTATGAACAAACTTAATTGTATAGGAAATTTGATATATGAGTATGCTAGATACGACATGAATACTGCTTCTGGGACGTACCAGTACGTCTAAGCACCGTTTGTAACAAGGGGTAAGGAAGGACGTTTATGCAAGTCATACGTTATACGCACGTCATACGTAGGGGAAGGGTTAAAACTCTCTTGGGATATTCTTACACGTGCAAACGTGTGTGACACCCATTTCACCCTTATTATCATACGCTAAAACGCTGTCAGAATAATGAGACCCGTATTCACACCTCTAATACCTCATTAACTTTACACACTCGTAACGTTACCGTTATTTTCCCCATCAACTCTCTCCAGAGCATTCGCAGGAATCAGGACTTTCTTAAGCACTTTCGATGGTAGGCCTACATGTGTATAAGGACTCTGATGACATATCAAAGGTTGTTGAATGGAACAGTACTAGACTATGGAACAATTACGAGTGTGTGTGTGTGTGTGTGTGTGTGTTGTTGTTGTTGTTGTTGTTGTTGGTGGTGGTGGTGGTGGTGGTGGTGGTGATGGTGGTGGTGGTAATGGGGTTGGAGAATGTATACAAAAGTGGGCCAGTAGGAATCAACAATGCTTATCTTCGCCCCGGGAAGAGGAAGGATGGATGGGCAGGTGTCAATTTCCCCTCTCTGTGCACCTCTGATAGAAATCTTTTTACCCAGCATTCTGATTTCAACTTTGAACCTTTGGGTAGCGAAAATAGAAATGGATGGGGCTGCTGGTCAGGATGAGCTGGGTTAGGTTATATTGATTTGCAAGTCTGGGAGGCAAGCTTTCTTTGTGCAACAATATCGACAAAGTATGTGAGTGTTTAAAAGGAGGGAAGGTAAAGGTGAAAACTAGGGTATGCTGTCTATGCCTCTTCAGGAGACTATTAAACAACTCTGACAACGCTGAATTACGACTATGGAACAATTAATACGTATTATGATTTTTTTTTCTTTCTTGTTTGCCTTATGGCGTTCGCAAAGTAGTGTCACCCCAAGAATGAGTTGGGTTGGTGTTGCATTGATTTTCGAGTGTGATAGAAAGTATTCTTTGTACTAAAATGTTTACAAAATATATCAGAATGCTTGGGGGGGNCTAGGGGAAGGAGAGATCATGCTCTCCATGCCTCCTCAGGCTACACCTCTGAAATTTTCAGAACAGCGCCTTTTCATGACCTCATAACAAGTCGGGCGCTCCCGAACCATTTTGGCGAATCTCGTAACACTCTTGAGAGTTAGGGGATGCTACGGCGTGAGTTTTTTCTGGTAGGATAATTGACCATTAACATCAGGTCTCGGTGACTGACTGGCCTTCCAGCACCTATGAAAGATAATGTTGATAATTATACCTAGCCTGGGGCAGTTTTAGATGAAGGTTTGTCCATGTGGGGAACGTATATTATATATATACAGTATACAGAAGGCCACAAGGCAAAATCTTTTAGTTCCTAGATATTATGGTAATAAGTTACTGCAGTTTTATCTAGTAGCTAATGTTATATAGGTCAACAGGTTAGGTGTTGCTTAAGGTTAAAGTGAATGCCTCCTGTACCATCAAGAACCCTGCTGCAAAACTATGGGCTGTAGTTACGGTGGTTTAGTAGCAACAGCAACAACTGCAGGGACCATAGCAGGGAAGCATTACATTTCCCGAAATTTACGTCATTAGACTTTACATTTCCCGAAAAACGTTTCTCAAGTGCCAAAGTTTCATTTCCCGAAATTTTGTTTACGATTCCCGAAAAGGCAGACCGGTTTATTAAGGTGTTTACACCTCGCTTATTTTCTTCCCTCGTGTTCGTTCTACATCTAGACTACAGTTATGTTTACAGTGAAACAATTGGCAAAAGTTACTGTTCTGCCCGTGCAAATCAATGCGATTCTGCAATCCAAGCGCGCAAAAGATAGTGAAGCTTTCCTGAAGGAACTACAACAATCATATATGATGAAAAAAAATCCTCTCCAGATGTGAGTCATTGCCAAATAGGGAAAAAACAGTCACTCATCAGACAAAAATGTCCACCATAATCACTCTGTTACACAGTTACACAAAATGAGAATGCTTTTGTATTGGAAAATGGTTCAACTTTTGAACAGGGTACGGATATTACCTCTTGACTGACATGTTGTGGAAGAAATTTGCATTTGAATATGTAAATACGCTGTAAAATTCTCTCCTGAAATCTATCACAAATGAGGGTATACCATTTAGAATTCCACTGTACTGTTAAATTGCACAGTGCAAATGATTATAATACATTCACCCGCAGGAGAAAGGAGTGATAATAATTAATAGGGTGTGAAAAATTTTGCTAATTTTTTTTAATATGATATTTTTTAATGCTCTCAGTTTTATTTAACTCGTATGACAAATTTCATGTTAAAAGTCCCACAAATTTTAAGAGTCGTAAACTCAGCTGGGATATGTTGGACTTGTTTCAAAAGTCCTGAAAAAGAGCGAAAACGTTTCTGCACGTCGGCCGAGACCTAGTATTTCATGCAATGACTCATGTATGTGCATCAAATGGCCATGCGCCACCAGCCTGCCCACTTGTAAATAGAATAATTATTAACTGCGACTTTTAACAATAAGAAATCAACACATTACAATTAATATCCAAATCGACTTCCTTCCACCTCCTCGTGGTGATTTTGGGGCAACAAATACATGTGTACCGTAATGTAAACCTGCTAAAAATTGTCACGTGCATTTGGGAAAGAGAAGGAGAGATTTTTCGGGAAATGTATACTACTTTTTCGGGAATCGTATGGCAAGATTATGACAGGATTAAATAAATTTCGGGAAATGTATTGTTACCCATAGCAGTAACAGCGGCAGCGGCCGTCGTACAATGAAGACTAGTCTTTTACAATTACGGGTACGAATCAAACGCACGATTTCTTTAGGAAATTTATTGATATTCTTCCTTGCTATCTCTCTGCGTCTCTCTGTCTCTGTCTCCGTCTCTCTCTTTCTCTTGTTAGTTCCATATACCCGCTATATACACGGACTGCAGTGATAGAAAGGGTGGGGAGGAGGAGAGGATGCGCATCTTTCTTCGGCTCTGGGTCCCGCTGACAGTAAATCCACCACTTCCTATAATCACAATGACCATTGCTAGCACCACTATCACACCACCACCACCACCACCACCACATCCCAATAGTAAATATTAGTAAATATTATTTACTCTTCCAACAACTGCTGCTTCTGTTGACTGGCATCTGTAGGCTTGTTTTGAACTTCATGATAGTAACCTGCGCAGCTTTCCACTATGCAGTTCTAAGTAATATATTGCCTGAAATGTCGACTTAAAACCAGCATGTCAATCTCTCTGATGTCATAGAATAATAAAGGAAAAAGGATTCCGGAAGCGCATGTTGCTGCCCTTTTTTCCGTGCAGCATCATTATATCACCAGAAGTGCGTGCACGCACGCACGCACACAGACAAGCACACACACACACACACACACACACACACACACACACACACACACACACACACACAAACACACACACAGAGTTCTGTGGATCGATCAACCTTAAATTCTGGCTGATGGTCGTGGTACAGGTTGGTGGGATGTCTGCGAGTGCCACTGAGAGTTCAGACAAGGAGACGGAGAGACCAGGGATGGGATAGAGGGAGAGGGGAAATGTAGCATGATGTGATATATCTAGTCATGAATTAAATTTCGCTGTTTTCAGTTAGCGTATCAGAATGTGCATACATCTAGTCTAAGCTGTGAACTCATAAACTGCTTATCGCCGAGACGTGAGGATCATCTTATTGTCTAATTATGTGCGAACTGAACAGGGCGACCGACCATTGCCAAAGTTTGAATCTGTTGAAGCCTTTTAGAAGCAAAAATGGAACCAAGTTACCCCCTTTCCCAAAGCCCTAGAAGACAGAAAATACGTCCCAGTGCGGTTATATAATTTCTGTTACTCTAATTGTTTTGTGAACGCAGGCCTCTACATCGCATTATCGATTTTGTTTTGGTTTGCTTTTGTACAAACGAGGTTTACAAGAAAAAAAAAAGCATCGGTTTTTCATGCACCACTGATGAGTATTCCCTCTTTAAATCACCCTCCTTTCCTCCCTCTCTCTCTCTCTCTCTCTCTCTCTCTCTCTCTCACACACTCTCTCTCTCACTTACTCTCTCTCCCTCTCTCTTACTTACTCTCTCTCCCTCTCTCTTACATAATTTGTGTCTTGTGCTACATGAACACGGATACATACATTATATACTACATAATGAATACTTTTATCAGGTGGAATGACCCTCACACCTATCCAGCCCCTTCCCCCGTATCTTCTTGCAAAGCGTTTCCAACGTAATGACATGAATTCTATTGACTCTGATTAAATCAAGAATCTGATATAATCAATTCCAATTAATCGCATTCCGTTTAATACCAATAGTTTTCACACAGCAGAGTACTGTACATTACATCAACGTAGTCGTGTAAATGCAACCCTTTTTCAACGTAGCCTCATCCACACTTCTGAAGATTTGCGACTAAGCTGCGTCGACTGGATAGGATATATTATTATAGGCCCGTATTAAGCCGTAAACGTTATATTATGGTAACTGGGTTATCTTATCTATCTTGCAGCCAATCCATAAAAGACAAGCAATTAGTCCCGTGAGGCACTGAGTCAATCGATAGCAATTTATGTTTACAATCAACAGAAATGCAGTTTTTGTATACTTCCGGCATTCATAGGATCCTCTATCCCTTTGCCGTGCGCGTTTTTTTTTTTGTTTCTTTCTCAATCTCCCTGCACTGTCATCCTTTCAACCCTCTTCTCATTCCTCACATGCACAGAACAAATGGATTAGACATCCTGTATACATCCCTGGTTACTGGCACCTTGGATTGATGTTCACAGGTCACATGGCGGTACAGTTGTGTTGTAATTGTTGGAACTGTTTCTTCCTCTTTGCGGACAAGGAAGGTNNGGGGGGGGGTGGAGATTGGAGAGGCTTTAAAATATCATCCGTTGTGCAACACATTCTCCTTTTGCCTTTTATCTTGTTTGTAGAATCCACGGAACCCCTTTTTTGCCAAGGCGTAATGACACAAGAGTGGAAAATTTACCAACTCATTAAGGCCTGGTTATAATATGCGATACAGGAGTGATACATGCTGTAATGAGGTCTCAGCATTTTACAGAGGATCAGCGTGGAGACGAGAACAAACAGGTGAAAGAGCATGCCCACTAGTTCTTCAGAGGCTGAATCTATGAAACTTGAGGGTGAAGTCAAACTGATGTCTTCCTAGTTCAGCCGTTAACTCTTGGCAGTTTGTCCAACAGGTACAAGCTGTTGCCAGCACGTGCGTTTAAGTTAAGTAAAGTATTTATGTCCACTTTTGATGGCCCTGACAAAGAAGGCATATCTATATTCGTCGCTGAGTTAGAGCAAAACCACCGTAGGAGGGCTCCTAATATGTTTCTTGGCAATATGATTTCGGTTAAGTTTACTTCTGGATTAAATTATCTCTAAGATCTCTTTCTTGGTTTGCTGACCTTGATTGGATTCCAGCATGTCCCTCTCCATCTACCTCGTAAAACAAAATCACATTATCTCTCCAATGAGCGTGAAGTCAGAATGAGATAAACTAAATAGTTCAAAGAAAATATTTAACGATTACTAAAATCATCCGCCACCATGCGATTCCGCGTAACTTCGTACAAGGCATATGAGACTTTCATAGCCTGAAAAACTTTTGACTTATGGCAAACTCTTAGACAACGCAAGATTGGTGCATTGTACCTAAGACTCCCATATCCTGGCACATTTAATCAGAGAGGGGGAAGAGTGGATGTAGGTGTAAGGTAGTCTTAAGACTGACTTGATCGACAGCTCAAAGAATTCAGGCACATAGTGGTAATTGCAGATATCCTGTGACTATGCAAGAATCGATGAACTCCACAGATCAACTACTGGACCAGTGAAGAAAAGAGATAACGTCTGCATTAGCTTTCAGTGGGCAGATGAAAGGTGTTTAAAGACTCTTGAGATATGCCCAAACACTGCCAGCAGTACAATAAATAATGCATTGGAGGTCACTGGGGCACTGAAGTGGACCAGAACAATAGGTCGCGTCCATTTTGACTAACTTTGTGGGTATGTTGAGAAAGATTGAAGCCAGATAGATCTGGAGAGAATGGATGGAATCCATCGAGGAAGCGAGGACAGGAATAGATTCACGTGGTCCTTTGTACCTTGGCATGGTTGTAGAATTGTGGATGTGCTAAGAAATGAAAGGATTGATCGTCTAATAGGAACAGCACCAGGACAGAAAATGAAAGAACCGAAATGATATTACCAAGAAGGTGGAAAATAAATGCATGGAGGATATAATAAACATTCAAGAGGATTATAAGAGTATTAGGAGAATGGATGAGATATATGTCAAGAGAGGGAGAGTTTAAAAAAAGGTGGGGGATGCAAGGGCGCAGTTGAGATTAAAGGCCTACACCAAGAAATGGTTTAGTCAGTCGATGACCCTGATAATATTGAGGGTGGGGGGNGGGGGGGGGGGGCTGAGCGATTTTGGACATGTCAGCTATCCAATGACGCCGACCTGTAACAACAAAACAATGCAATCCAAATAAATGCTGTTAATTATAACAGATGTTGAATAATTCTGGTCGAGGAAACTCAGTAACTTGAGGGTCTTTATCTCCCTTTGCCTCAGCCCACAATCTAGTGGTCATAAAGAGAAATTTCCAAGTAACATTATTATATTCCGACAAATGCTCGTCGACCTTTGCTGATCGAGTGTTAAAGTGTTCTGGCCTGCAGCAGGCATAAGCAGGAATCCCAAGCTGTTTTCATGCAGTGTTCCATTACCGTTAATGTAATTGTAATGTTTGTTTGGCTCTTGTCTGAAGTACCCAATCCTGTGAAGAAAGGTTTACTATTCCTCTGGGTGAAGTCACAAAAAGGCATGTTTCAGTTCTTTGGGCTACAACCTAAGAGCGACGTGAGGCAACTGTTTGGAAATACATGCTTAATTTATCATGTGGGTTATTGGGTTGTTTGTATTACGTCGATTGTCTATTATGCTGAATATTATTGAAATAAAAGATTCGTCCTTTCATGCCACCCATCATGTGCTAATGTCATCTTATGTATATTTACTGGCTGGCAGCCTGATTCGTTCCCAGTATCCAAGAATCTTTTCATTTTGACGGTGAGCGTTTCATGGTGCATTTACGTGTATGTGTGTGTGTGTGTGTGTGTGTGTGTGTGTGCGTGCGCGCATATGTGTTTGTTTGAGTGTTTATGTGTGTGTGTGCGTGTGTGTGTGTGTGTGTATGTGTCCTTGTATGTGCGTGCGTGCGTGTGTTTACACGTGCGTGCGTTAGTAGGCTACGGGGCTTGCGCGTGCGTGGGTGTGTGACAAGTGGTCATTTCTCTCCTCACAAGCTTGTTGTGTAAAGTGCACGACCAGTCGTTGTCCAGGTCAATTCGATTTCACGTAACTCGCCTCTTTGGAGATAACGGGAGAAGACGTATCGCTTTTGTTTCAATTTCGACATTTTCCCACTGGAATAACAAGCATTAATGTTGACGAGATCGTCTAGATCTAGTTCACATCAATCAGGATGTATTGCCACGGGACTTCGATGACGCCAACACAGCTTAGTCTCCTCCCTGCTGTGATCTTGGTTTTAATTTCCTTTTTATAATTTTTTGTTCCTTTTCGTAAGCGAAACCACCGAAAAGAGTCAAGACAGAATGGATGGTTAACTTCGATGTCCAGCCCTCTTACCTGAAAAGTTCACATTCGGCTGGGATTAGTTTAAAACTCATATTGTGAGTGCCATAGTGTCCGATCACAGAGACTTTCGCACGTTTACAAATTGAGACGTTGAGTAGTTGAAAGCACACAGACATAGACGCAGATACAACTGACTCCGCGAAATCACAAGTCGTTAAGAACAACAACAATAACAAAAGTCGCGATTAAAATGAGTTGCAGTTATCCATTGAATTTCATGTCTTTCACATTTAATACTAAATAGGTACAACTAACTACGCTTAATCGCAATTTCCTAGGAACAGCAACAATAACAAGAGTCACGATTGAAATAAGTTGCGATTATCCATTGATATTCATCTCCTTTCTTATTTCTTATATACACAAATTACTATAGTTTGTAATATATACATGTAAATAGAAAATACAATGTTCTGTCACCGAATAAATGTTCTAATTAAGCGGCAGTTGGAATAAGCGGGTTGAGATTAAGCAGTCGACAGTATAATCCTGAAGTAAACTCTCTGGAATAACAGGAAATGGGTGAGTATTGCTTGACGTCACGATCCTCTCTAACAATATTCGCTAATCAGACATCCTGATATATCCGATTCGAGGTGGTGGCAGTAGATGGATTAAAATCAGCTGTAAACAGTAATACATGTATCTTACTTCTACTTGGTTTTGGCAGTGGCAGTATCAGCGATTAGGTATCAGCATAATATCTAAACTGCCAGTGAATAAAGGAGAGAGGGAATAAAGGAATTTCTGGATCGAGAATCGCGGGCATGAATTTGTTTCGTATGCTCAAGGGCAGGAGTAAGGCAAGAAGTGCAAAATACTGCTGTCAAAGTACACCGCATATCGTTAATGTGCTGTCCCTCCTCACGCTTTTGTGCCCTTTATGTGTATGCTTGCGAGTGGATGTAGTCATATATACATATATATCGTTGATTATTTGTTATATTTTACAAGAAGTTTTTGTATTGCTCCTATGTTTATTGTACGAAACATGAGCTTAATAAAGTTATTGTTATTGTTATTGTTATTGCTACGGCAAAGAAATTTGATATAAAAATGTCCAATATTTGAAATCTGAAAGCAGATCCATCTGAGCCAAGACAGTGTCCACGGTCATTGGTAGGCGGGGCTAGCCGTAATGCGGTAACGATCGGATGGCGCCGCTTTATTAAACATTTTCACTGCGGCCGATTGGGGTTTGTGATTTTAATAGTGATCTCCCCTCTAAACAAATTGAAAGAACTGTTAAGGTTACAGACCTGTAATGGAATTGGACCCTTTTTACCTCTATGGGCTATATTAACATTTTGAGCTGCCCTCTGAACCCAAAGTTTTAGCTTTCACCCAGACCCATACTAGATTGAAGCTCATTATGTGACCCAAATTTTAAGACTTACCCAACCCTAGCAAGCCCATTGAAATTTTGAGCTTGGTTGCTATTTGTAAACAGAGCCTACATTTTTCACTGGTCAACGCCAAACCCCTCCTCTTCCGCTTGAGCACACCATTGACCTGGTAGTTCCAGCCCAGGGCTAAATAGTGCCTGGTAAAATAAAGTAAAATGGACACAATTTCCCATGATATCAAAATTTCCCCCTTGGAGCCCTTATTACTGGAAGCAGGGCATTCCAAAAGAGGGAAAAGGGGAGAAAGTACAATTACAGGCCTGTAACCTTAATATGTGATGAAGCGACAAAGTTGGCTTGACTCGATGAATCATTCATTTACTGTGATCAGTAATATTGATTGATTCATACAAACAGATAAGAATGTATTAATTCTGGTCAGTGCCACTGACCAATCTTTTAAGGGTCAGGTGCATAACATACATTTCGTTATTCTTTCCCCCACCCATGATAGGCTTACAAATTTTGCTTCGGTTCCTATAATAGGATTATGTGTGGGCTGTGCTCATCAGTCATTTTGGCTGGCAGGGCAATTCTGCTTCCTTTGTTAACCGACTCCATAGGACAAGAACAGTACAAGTTACTGTCATCGAGTTGGTATTATTGCCTATTTTCGTATCCGAACGATTTAAGTTCATATTGTGGTGATTTCAGAATACGAATCTAGATCTAGATCTAACATTTAATGTGTCCACTGAAAGTTTATTTTGCCATGGAAACAGTTTCTTGAGGTAATAAATCTCAAGTGCAGTACTGGCTGTTATCTGCGAATATATTATTATAGATTATGGTAAGTTTGCATCTAAAACATAATGAATTGAATATGAAGACACGTTAAACCACAACGTTTGCTCTCATGGAGATCTTTATGATGTCATAGGCTGCTAGCGGTTTTAGATTTATTTCTCAAATCCATAAAAAAACCTAAACAGCCCACTCACACATTGGGGATAGGAGAATGGTGGGATGTTGGGGGTTTGGNGGGGGGGAAGAGAGAGAGACTAAAGCTAGATGCTGACAGTCACGAAGTTTGCATAGAATGCTTATACAGTAGTTATAGTCGTATCTGTAGATGGGTATCTTAATGTTAAGGCGATAAAAAGACCTTCATAGACTTAAAGCTCTCTGAGTCTTGTTACCACCTACAACAGTGCGCTGCACTGTTTTCCAGTACTTTCAGGCACCGTCCGCTGTTTAAATGTAGAATGACAGTGTTAGTAAAAAACTAGTCTAACCTGCTAAATAAAATAAAAGCTTTTTGTTGTCCTCAGTGTTCTTTTGACAGAGATCGATGTGGCAAAATAAAAAACAAACTTAGTCTACATGACCTATATTTCTCTCCGTAAGTTAAATTCTCAAACGTTATTATACTGTGGAAATGTCGTAATGAAAGTGTTTATCGTATAATGTTGTTTTTTTTAAAATTTTTTTGCGATTCAGCACAGTATTTATAGACGTAACATTCCACTAGATAGACAGTAAAAGAACTTCAAGCAGATCAAATGCAGTTAGTGCATAGTTAAGGTATATTTGAAGGGTTTCATGGCAAAACACAGTGTTCCCCAATTTGAAGTTTCAGCTTTTTCTGTTTCCTTCGTGTATCAGTAGGAGAATTTAGTAAACACGCAAATTTCCACTCCATAGTCCCAAGAATGTTTAAAAATTAACCCCCCCCCCCTTGCTCACAGACACACAAAATACATTAAATGTTCGTGTACTGTTCAGTCGCATATTGTATTTTGGTCCGTGTATCACAGATGTAGTTTGGGCTTAGTTCAGTAAATTTGTTAAACTTGTTAAAATGCATTGTACCTGGTCTCTTTCGCCACGATCTTCCCATTGGTGTTTAATGTGTTTTGTCATGGAGCTCATTATTTGTGTACTGGCCACAGCCCTCTCATTGAACTGACAGACAGTGCACAAGTTGATAGTCGTGACCATTCCGTTAATCATGATGTGATTAAGTCTTATGTTATCCCCCTCATCTTTTGCCGATGCCAACCGCGTTGATGTAGCGAACTAGCAGAAATGTTTGGCCTGCCAAAAGAATTACTATAACAGGAATATTCCTCTTGTCTCACTTTCTCTAACTATCATTCTTTCTCCTCTCCTTCTCTCTTTCCTCAGTTGGGAGGGGCAGAGGGAGGGAAAGGGTGCCCCGTAGATCCGTCATTGTCTATCTCACCCAAATATTGCCGAAGAATTTCACAAAGCAGTTGTCTGGCAGTGGTTGCATTGATCGTGGATGCAGGAACACGCGCGACTTCCGCTTGGGAACCGTCAACCAGGTCAAACATGTAATCTGGACCTTTAATATGAGAAGGCGGGAACATCATTCTTTAATGAACTTTAATCACATTCGCTGCAATCGGGGGACACTGGAAGGAAATTCATCCCGACTATAATAAAACAGATCGCATACATAGCTTGCCCGCCCCCTTTCCAAATTCTCCTCCCTCCTCCCCCTTCCCCCCCAACAAAAAAACAACAACAACACGAAATTATCATCCTGAAACTACAGAAAGGCCATAATCAACTTAAATAGCATAATATGTATGAGATGTTTTACATGGGAACCACGTACATCTGCTTCATCCATTCATCCGGCTGGCTTTAGTTAACGTCAGCTAGAGCAAGGTGGTCTTATTTGCAGACATCTGCTCATGAGGATGCGCTCCTATAAATGCAAACATATAGTCCCATCAAGTCCGCAAATCAGAGATCTTAGATCAAATACCTGGTCATCTCATGTCCCCTATTATTCTCAAACAAAAGCTCTAACATCAGAAGACGGCCTGCGTCTCAGCATGCATTTCGTGTAGGTCTGTAGTCTGCTGATCTAACAAGCACTAATAGGAAGAGCAAAGGGAGAGAACGGCAACAGACTTCCTCAGTTCTTTAGGCACTATCTGAATTTTTTTCTTGAAATTATTTCTTTACATTTACAGTAAATAGTTTAAATTATCAATTGATTTCTCAAGACCGCCTTCAGCACAAACGCCGGTTGTTACGTATTAACTGAAGTCGTACCACTGGTGATAGAAACCAACAGCGTGCCATTTGAAACACAGAGGTCTTTGACCTATTACACTGACAGTACTCTCATTTTTACTTTATAGAAGAGCCAAGTTTTTCCTGGTGCATCTCCAAGCTACCGTGCAGGACTAACAAGCGCAATTTGAAACTCAGAGTAGATATAGTCTACTAAATTTCTTTCTTAAAACAACATGAAACATACTTCGCTATGTTTTTCGCTGATAAAATGCCGTCGTGCAAAATCCATCGGGCTCCTTGCTATGTCTTCTCCCTTCCCTCTGAAATAATATAATGCATAGCCGAGCGATAACTCAGAATCAAAATCCATAAGCCCGAATCTCGCCAGCCATGGGCATTTTTCAAAAGCTTCGCGAAAACATGCCATCCATAAGCCAGTTAAAGTTGTTGTCCCTTGTTGATCGGTGCTGCTAATTCCTTAGGAAGTTGAGGGAGCTATTGATTGATCTAGTGTGCTGGGGTTATTATAATAACTTGAAGATGTATGCATTGCCTAAATCCGAGACTGATTATTGAAAGGTCATAACTATATATCCCCAATCAACTACCAAATTTCCCAGACACATCTCAAACAAGTAGGCCTATAACCATTACAGTAGTCTGTATCAACCACATTCAAAATGTTTGTCATTTTAAGGTTAGGGGCAATCTGGCATCTTTGGGATGCGTAAATCATAGTCATGATCCAGAGGATAGTTTGTGCACGACCACGATTCCCCTCCACTTGAACGGCGGCTCGGACAGCAGCTGATGACCGTTTTTCCTGCAGGTGGTTTACTGTGAACTGGTGTATTAATGTAAGCAAGAGAGGTTGCTAATCGATGCGAAATGGCTGTAAAATCAAATAAACACATTTACGATGCCCACGCACTGAGAGACGTGAGCTTAAGTACACTATTCACGTCAGCAGGCTATAGGTTTAGGTGATGCTTGATTTGAAACCGCATAACCACTATGAATTATAATTCATTGTGCGACATCCCGAGGAATGATCTGTGTTACATCTTTGGATGAAAGTGTCAAATCGTTTGATTATACGACACGAATATTCCATTGACACCATTGTTACCGAAAGATATCATAGTATAAGATACCGAGGAAGTTTCTGTGTTATTCCTTCGAATCAAAGTATCAATTTGTTTGATAACACAACACGAATATATTGTTAACACCACTGGTACCGTAAGAGAGTCATCAAGGTAAAGATCCCGAGTAAGTTTCTGTGTTATCCCTGTAAAAGAACGTGTCAAAATCGTTTCATTTAACAAAACGAATATTTTGTTAACACCCTTGTTACCGTGAGAGAGTCATCAAAGTCAGAGATTCCATTTGTTAGAGCAGCAGTACAGCGTATGACGAACTTCCCGTGCACAGGTGCAGTTGATTAGTATTGTCGTCAGCGTGGTAATTTAGATGAGGGGAAACAAGAGACAGGTCCCATGTTCCAGACACACGAAGGCAGATGGTCTGTTAGTGCTCAAAAGTTTAAGACGTGTGATGATGCTAGCGCTGTGGTGCTCGACAGAGATTTGGATGTAGAATTGCTTCAGAGTCATACAGCATCGCGATTTTACCGTTGCTGTACAATTTCGCGTAATGGAGGAAAGCGAAGCCATTTAGGGCTTTAACAATACGACGTAATGGTGAATTCATTCGTATAGAGAAATTGTGATCAAGTGATACAAACGAACTAAGTTTCACAAGGATCGTCGTTATTAGTTTTATGTTCGAAGGACGTGAAGATTTCTAGTGACGGAGCAGCATGTTTTTTTCATGGGCAGTCTACTGTGAGCTCAGGAAACCAGTCATGGTGTAGACTGCCTTCGTTTATTTCAATATAGGGTAATTGCTATGGTAACCAATTGTTGTAACGCAGATAAAGGTCATCTCGGTGCATTTTTTTCTTTTGGTCATTTTGTTTTGTTTGTTCCTTTGATGCATAATTTCTTGTAGTCTAGTTTCTATACCCACACATTTCATTAAAAATCTTAAGGCTGTTTGTCTAATCATTTCGTGTCTCCATCAGCTCTGAGTTTGGTAAAGTGTGCCCCTGCACTGATTATAAAAATAGGAAATTCTTAACCCTAAGGTTAATGCACTGACTGAACGAAAAGCAATTTATTATGCAACAGAGTTAAGGTTCGCTAGAAACTGTTTACATTCGAGTATATTTATAGCATCTCCTCTATATGTTACAACATACCATAAATTTTCTCAGGACTTGGAGTTATTTTATGTATATTGTAATTCAAGCTGCATATTATCTTGTTAACTCTTCACGTAGAGTTCATGTTTAACAACCCCCTTCCCCAGCCCCACCACCACCTTGCTCGGTGATCATAAACAAGAAGATATACAGACGTAGTAGCTTTATTGTAAAGACAACAAAGTTGTCGACTCATTATTTGTGTCGGTGCTTCAGGACGAAGACTGAAGGTTGCACAAGTAAACTATGTATGCTATGAATATTCAGGGAACGCGACCCAAGGCCTTCTTCTATGTGAGTAATCTACAAAATTATGAACATTCGGTCTGTAAGAAAACAAAACATTCGATCATTACGGAGTAAGTTTGTAAAACTAATTCATTCATGTATCGAATTTTTAGTATTCCTTTATTTATATATTTCTATGCACTTTAGTTATTTATTTATATGCACTGACTTTATCTGTTGTACCACCGATACGTACATGAACAGATGATAGAGGCAAGGCTGTTGGGTGGCCTCTTCTTTCATGTGAGCGACTCTAGAGTTACAAAACCCTTCGCCTGTTAAACAGCAAGTTGATATCTAGGCTTAGGTGAATTCCAGTGAATTATTTTGCCCTTGAAAGGTGATTTTTTTTTTGTTCACGCAGGGTAGTACAGTAGTGGTGAGCGATATAAAAAGTTCTGAAAGTCAGGTCAGACGTAAAATCACTCTATAAAGCCCTTGTTACAGATTCGTAGATCCAAAACAGAGATCATGACAATAATTGTTACCGTTGACCGAATTGAGGTGATTTGAAGGATTTCAACCTGGTTAGCCCTTGAATAGCTTACTTTGTGGATATCACTTGTGGCTCAGTTCCAATCGTAACATCATCTATGTCATGTAAAATTCTTCTATAACGAAATAACTGTGTTGGCTCTAAACCCGTGAGGATGAGAAGAGTATGTATCCTGAAGAGAATGAATTCCTCTTGGCATCTACAGCATCAGCCCGAAAAGGTCAGTAGAAAGCCAAAAAGATGTGTTGTACTTCCTGACTGACTGTAAGCCAAAGCATAATGGAATAGTCATTATTTAGCAATTATTGATTGATTATTGCCTGAGTTTATTCGTTAAAGAAGGGAGGAGCGAAATTACTATTCTTGATTCTGTCGTAATATGCTTGTCTATTGCCCCCATTGTGCTGCTAATGTTTCGTAACACATGAAGAGAAAAGCGTAACCTAGACATGGTGCTGCAGTGTTTCTCCATGCCATACCGCTTCACGGTCATCCATCCATCCATCCATCCATCCATCCATCCATCCATCCATCCATCCATCCATCCATAAGTGTATCATTTACCCACCAGTAAATTCCTATTATGCATTGAGGTACATGTCGTGTCTGTGGCCGCTTACTACATAATGTACTCCATCCATCCATCCATCCATCCATCCATCCATCCATCCATCCATCCATCCATCCATCTGTGTATCATTTACCTGCCAGTGAATTCCTATTATGCATTGAGGTACATGTCGTGTCTGTGGCCGCCCACTACATAATTACACCACCATCCATCCATCCATCCATCCATCCATCCATCCATCCATCCATCCATCCATCCATCCATCCATCCATCCACCCATATGTGTATCATTTACCTGCCAGTGAATTCCTATTATGCATTGAGGTACATGTCGTGTCTGTGGCCGCTTACTACATAATGTACAGCAACCTTTTGTCACAAACCCGATTACAGCCGTGTAAGCCCTAGGCCATTCCACCGAATGGTATTTCTTTGTTCAGAGTTAATGATCTATAATCGAAGTGGTAAAATAATTCTAAAATGATCAACCATTCGTGAATTCATTACTAGCACTACATCATTCGTTAAACCATTACCATCAGAACAAATTAAATAATCCCTACCTCAATTTTTAAATATTGTTAAAAGAGAAGAACTTAAAAGCAGGTGCCAGTGACTCTTTCACTCAAGTTTGTGTGCACATTTGGAACTTTTGGAGGGAGAGGACATGACGCTCCCCAATATCAGAACGAAATAGGAAGGAATAATTATGAAAGTGACTTTATAAATTGCATAGTTCATCATGTCTGTGATCAGCCAGAAACTGGGCGACTGACTGATGTTTCTGAGCTCGTCCAGTTTCTTCTTTCTCCGCTTTTATTGGAGTGTCACACTCAGCGTTTTCCTCGCTTTCAAAGAGACTTGAAAGATGTTGTTCTGAAACGTCTGTATTCGTTTTCTTGGAACTGCCAAATATTTTCAGTAGATTCAGTTTTCAAGATCACCCAGGACGAAATCAATCCCAGCTGTAGCAGTATGCGAGGAATTTCTGTATTCACGGATTTCTTGGGAAATTCGTGGTGGAGCACGTCTGCACTCTTGTTCATACAGCTGTATCAGTTGATCTTGAGCGAGGTCATCTTAGGTCTTCTGGCATAAGTCCTCAGACTGAGTCATCATTCCCTCTGACAAAATGGCAAGCACTCTAATTCAGCGTTCGAGACTCTCGTAAAATTCCTTGTTTTGAGAGTACTGCCGAAAGCAGAGAGGGAACGTCACTTTCCTTTACAGTACACGGCGATCTTTTGTAATAGGCCGTTCAGAAAACAACAACAACAAAATCGTTTTAAGAGATATTTAATAATCACTTATTCATAACATTAAACAAAGCACACACTGCTGAGTTTGTTTTTTTTTTGCACAACGGCAATCCCCGAATAAACTAGGAGGTCCGTTATCCTCAATTCATATTATGTTTTTTTTTTTTAATCTGTAGGGGGAAGTTGTTCTGTAAGGACGATTTTGATTAAGCCCACGATGCTTTCAAGATCTTTGGCCACATCAACCGCCATTGTTAACTCGAGTCGATACAACAGAAAGACAACATGGCACGCTCTTCATTATCGTTGAATTACTGACGCTGACCCCTTGTAAAAAGCTGGAAGGACTCCATTTAAGATCTTTGGGACTCTTAGCATTCGTACAATGGCAGATGCGGCATGCAAATTGATTGGCTTGAAGTACAGTGCGGTCTAATTATATTGTTGCAAATGGTCAGGATCGCATTTACAAACTATTGATCAAGGAGAAACAGCTTGTGGGCGTGGATAGCAGAATATATTCTGAATCTATACTAGTGGCTACTTAATTCCCTGCACGTGAAATTTTAGTTTTGCGGGCACAGTCAACTCCGTTTAACTGCAGTCTTTCGAGATCATGAGAAAGTTGCGATTAAAAGCTGTTGCGACCATTCATAGGCCTTCCCATAATACGATACTGTCACAAATATTGCGATTAAGCCGAATTTGTAAGTGTAATTGCACGAAGTTGATTGTATGACATTATGTTGTTGACCCCAAACCAGGGAACGAATTGTCGTAGCTATTTGCTAGGTCTGTGGTTTTCTTTCTGTTCTGAACGTTGTGGTGGTGTTATTGTCGTCTGCTACTGCCAGANGGGGGTTGTTATTTGCTGGCCCTTCTCTACGTATGACTCCCAAATTCTTTGGGCCAAACAGCGCTTGGACATAATAATTATTATAGTCCTATGTACGTCGCGGATGCAGCATTCCTGTGCGTATCCGACGTATTTCTATGTCTTATTTCATATGTTATCAACTATTCCTACGTGCTGAAGCACCGTGAAATCTTAAACAAATTTACGTACAGGTTAATGAGCTTGTTGTAACATCATGACACCAGCACTTGAAAAACATGATGTATCCAACGGTATAAATTGTGGCCGTTTAAAAATATCACTAATTCTGTCAGCGTTTCGATCTTACTCTCTCATCTCTTTGTTTACATGTTGTTTGTAATGCCACATGTTATTGGTGCATGCGGTAATGTAGCTTTGACTGCTTTGCCAGTGTTCAGTAGGATACTGAAACATCCATGTCTAACATCATAAAGTGTGTCAATGTAGTTCGACTGTTTTGTGTCTCCGTTCTCAGAAGGATAAAATGTGTCAATGCATTTCGTCTGCTTTGCGTCTCAGGAAGGTAGAGTGTGTCAGCACATTTCGTCAAGTTTGTTACCAAATTTTGTATCTCAGAATGTGTGTCAGTACATTTCCTCTGTTTTGCGTCTCCAAAACTGAAAAAGGTAAAGTGTGTCAATACATTTCGTCTGTTTTGTGTCTCAGAAAACGAATGTGGAAGAGGATGAGGAGCTGGATGCCGAAGAAGCCGAGGCAGCACAGTAAGTAGATTTGATCATCATCCTCACAGCCCACCACCACAGCCATCGTCGTCGTCATCATCATCTGTAGCCTACAACGTCATCTCTGTGTTCAATGTTTGATGATGATGACGACAGTGTTTATTGTCAGAATATTGATTGCTATTATCGTCACTAGCATCATCATTAATGTCACCAGCTTTATCATCCTTTCCCGAATTAGTGCCTCCTTTTGGCTTGATGACGTTATTTGGGAGAAAAAATAATGTAAGTAAAGCGACTGGCACGGACGTAGAGAATTCCAATGCACGCGTCATTGCACCTTTTTTTCTTGTCATTTCTTCTCCTTTCCCACTATTATTTCAGGCATTCATGTTAGGTGGGGTTTTTTTTTTGTTTGTAGTGGTGATTTGGAGACTTTTTCTCGAAGATGATAATAGGAAAACGAAAGTTTTAGTCAGCCAAAGAAAACAACTAAAGAGACTGTCCGCTCCAGTCTTATTTCATTAAATGTAGTTCTTTTATATCGCTTTGTAATTATGAATATACCAGCAATATTACCCATTTCTCAAGTGGGATTGCCATGCCTAGGCACCGCCACTTCTACGACAAGCTGCAAAATCCAATGGAGACAAATCAGTTTCCGCTCCGAAATTTTAACATCATTCTTTCCTCAGATCGGCGTAATGACGAAGCTAGAGATAATAATATTAGAAAAGGACACAAAATATATTTTAATCGTACTTCTCCGGTTTCACATTTCTTCATGTTTATAATATAATGCTTTGTGATACATTCAGATGTTATAACTGACAACTTATTGCTTCGCCTTTTTGTTTTCGTCTTCTCCAGCATTGCTGTTGACTTATATTCCGTTACAATTAGCGATTTGTATCGGGTATTGCAAGCGTCAATGATGCCTACATGCCCCCCCTCCCCCCTTTCCCACATATTTTGTATACACTGTCGAGAAATTCTGTATAGATTCTACGGTAGGTGTGATTAATCGGTAATTGATTTCAAATTAAATACTGGGGCTACAGTTCCTAATTATCCTTGCCAAAGCACGACCTGCACATTAAACCTTAATCCCGAGTTTCGCGGAAGATCTATATGACATTACATAATTGTTCACTGTTCCGTCTGATTGCAAGTTTTACGCACAGCCTCTTTTTCCCCTTGCACTTTCGGTAATGTAGCAAATTCCTGCATAGATAGACCCTTCTAAATTGAAACCCAGTGAGATTAAAGCATCGCAATGCATCTACAATAAATGGTCTTTTCAACCAATGCCGGAGTCGTCGTCATTTCACAAAAGAAAGAGACGCCTTTGTTTGACACAGCTCCTCACAGTTTAACAAATTTTAGTTCAAGCTTATGTTTCTGCGCTAGGTGTAAATGAAAGTGGTTGTTGCATTCACGATCGAAATCGAATTGTTTGCACTGTCACATTAATCAATATTGTATCCACCTCCTCTGGATGTTTGACTGTGGATTTCTGCATATACATTTATTTAATTATTTCTATGTGTATCTAAATGCATTTATGATGTTAGTTTGCCTGCTTTAAAGCCAATTTTCTAAGTTAAGACTCGTCACTTCCCGAATTTAAGACATGCTATTTTAGCCTCCTAAAAGATAAAAGTTTAAAGTTAAAAAAGAAAAAAAAAATCTTGTTTCGACCTCAGCGAGGAATGCTGACAAAATACAATTTAAATTTGGAAACTATGATCGCTGTGAAGGGGTTTGATGAACCACCACACATATATAGTTCACCATCTTTTTTATAAAGGAACGAAGCGTCAGCCAGTGCGTCAGTAGCCAGGCAGCGGCGGAAAGAAAAAGCAAACAAACCCCGTCTGGCGTCGTCCACTTCTAAGAACTGCTCTCGCACACCCACAACTTCCGAGGGTATCTCTCTCTCGGATGACGTCCTCAACTCCATGACGAGATCTTTCGAGAACAGACAACCGGGTGAAGAAAGACAGGTGAGTTGTTGCCAGTGACTGCTCTTCGCCATCAATGATTAGATTAAGCATTTTCTAATTTTACATTTCACCAGTATGTCTATCTCGTAAACAAAGAGCTCAGATGTACTGTGGACAAATTTGACACCAGTGTTAGAATCTATGCAGCTTACAGATGGAAAAAAAAAAAAAGGACGACAAATAGGGGGTTAATAAGTGTCTGGAAGGATCCAGCTCGAAATCTTCTCTTGGATAGAGAAGGAGGTCTTAATTCCAGACCACTTGCTTTGGTGGTTCTTGGTGGGAAAAATAATGAACAAAAGTGAACATGTATCAGAGCGAACATCCCAGCTTAGCAAACACCTATCCAAGTTTCTTATTCTGACCATTTATGCTCATGTCTTATGACATCACTTTTGCACAGTTACACTTCGGCTTTTTATGACAGCAAGTGACATCATGCAGCATGAGCATAAACAGCCGCCATGATAAAACTAAATAGGCTTTTGCTTAACTGGGGGCATTCGCACTGAGGTACTATTTTCTCTAAATATAGCGGGCAGTCATTTATAGCAGATCTATATACGTTTTAATAACGGTCACCACACCCATTTCCAGTGCCAAAAGTGATTTATTTGATATTTCTGGACACACGCCCATGTCTGTTTAATTATTTTATCAGCCATATCCTGCACCCGGATATGTGAACTGACGTTCCAAGAATTTCGTTGTTTCTATATTTTATTTCCAGCAACAAGCAAGACTGAGGCAGGTCGCTGATTGGTCGATAGACGTGGACAGTGCCGTTGCCTTTTACTGGAAGGTAAACCTGTTGTTTCCAACTGATATCACTGTCGCGTGTGTCACGTGTTGAAGCTAAGGCTCTTCCCCTGGATAAACTGTAGCTGTGGGCATAGATGGCACATGAAGCCGAGAAAGAGAGAGTGAGAGAGAGAGAGAAAGAGAGAGAGAGAGAGAGAAAGAGAGAGAGAGAGAGAGAGGGAAAAAGAGGAAATTTTACATTATTTTACGGATAAAATTCAGTCAGCGGATGCATGGAAGGAGGGACGGACGGACGGACGAACGCATTGATGGATGGATGGATGGATGGATCCAACAATCGGGCAGACATAAACAATACAAGTAATGAGGAGAGCAGGAATAACGATACTACAGAGAACAGACTGCACACACACGGCTTTCCCACATTTCGTTGCACGTATTTTGAATGTCTTACTGTTGTTTCCAGGCTGCTGTAACAATAGCAGTAATCTACAACTGTGCTGTGATTGTTCTTCGTACAGCATTTGCTGAAATGAGGGATGAGGTAAGCTATAGTTTGATCGAAGTCGAATGGATGTAACGCAGTATTACGCTCCGCTGTTCAGTCATAGACGAAATGAGGGAGGGCGGGAGGGAGGGAGGAAGGGATGGATGGATGGATGGATGGATGGATGGATGGATGGATGGATGGATGATGGATGGATGGATGGATGGTTGGATCGCTGGCTGGTTGGCTGGCTGGACGGACGGACGGACGGACGGACGGACGGACGAGACTTGGTGTGACCATCAAGATTTCATTTACCTTTAAACAGAGGCTCTTCTCCGTCCTGGATTTTGTATGTGATGCCATCTATCTCATGGACATGGTTATAGAGTCTAAAACTTCCTTTTTGAGCGACGGATGCATGGTGAGTAAGACATGATTCTTGACAATATTTGAAGTGGGAGAAGTATGTTTAAGAATCCATTTTGCTGAAATAAATCTGCATGTAATCCCTACGCGAATAAATCTGTCATGATGGAGATTTCAGGCGTTATCGATCACAGGGTCAGCTTAGCTGTCTGAAAAGTACACTGTATGTAACTGATAGAGTTGATTGGTTCACTCGAGCCATCTGCGTTCGTATAGGTCAAGTCCAGTCGATAAGGGTCTTGTGAAACTGGGGAGGAGGAAGGTGGAAATGTTATAGCATGTTATAGCCCATATTAGCTTTCTATATCCTACTTTCTTCCTATGGGTTGCAGTGCTCCTTCATAGTTTTTCATAGAAAAGCTGGTCTACGTGTCGACGTACATGAACCTTCTCAAGGATATTCATTAAATCTACTCTTACAGCGTTAATTAAAACTGCCTCCTTATAACAGTATTATTTTTATTATTATCTTGCCTCTCCGGAACTCAGGTACGAATAAAAGAAAAATACTGAGAGTAAAAATGTGTCTCTCACATTCAGGATACTATTACGCATGGAAACTGTCAGCAGTAAAATTGAAAAACCCAAACCCTCTTGTTTCTCTAGCTTTGTTCTATGTTCATATGCGTGCTGAGAGACTTATATTCATAATATATTATCTACAGGTAAAAGATACGAAAGAAACCTTCAAAAATTACAAACAAAAGCGATATTTCGTCTATGACGTCATCGCTATTTTTCCAACACATACACTTGTGATGCAGACTGCTCGTGAGTACATGCAATGTTTGTGTTGGTGTTAATAGTTATCTTGATGTATGATGATAGTGATATGCCTATTGCTTAGTCTGCAAATCTATTGCAGAGCGTTACCGGAAACTGTCATGATGATGATGAAGACAATGACGATATGATGATGACGATGATATGAGCAAATGTGGATAAAATCTGAGATGATATGATGATGATGATGATGATGATGTGATTTTCGGTCTTAATTCTTTACTAGATTTTTAATAAATCCTTGAATTAAGGTTGAGCTTTTAATTTTTCTCAGTTTTAAATGATGATGATGATGATGATGATGATGATGATGATGATGATGTCTGTCAATTTATATTTCACCTGATGAAGAATCACTTCTTTGATTCCAAAATTCGTAAGTATTTTATATTACTATATAAGTCCATTTTGAATTTTAAGTATTAAAGTGTATTTGTTAATCCTTCGCTGGTTTGAACAGAACTTTTAAAATTGTTAATGTGTTCCAAATGATGATGATGATGAGGATGATGATGATGATGACAACAATGGCGAAGATAAGGAAGGGAGAAGAGAACAGCAATATAATACCGTAAAAAGATCTCGAAAATTCCACCAAGATTAAGTGTTCTGTATAACCACAGAATGTACAGTACGTTGTTGTCAGAAAAACCAGACCTACAGCGCATCACCTTAAACCGCATGTGGCTGACAGTTCATTTGTTGTTTTTGGTTTAATAATTTTTGTTTTGTTTGGCTTGAAATCATGATGAATAGTGTAGATATTAACATTATGTTTCTATTGAAGATTTCTTAAAATTAACAAAGACTTATAAGTAGAATCCCCTTTTGTGTGTAATTTTGTACACAACACTTCACCCCCTTCTCAGTTTTCTGGAAAACATTTGTTTTTAAACCTCCACAGATCGATCTTGTGTATTTGTTCTTTGTGGAGTTTCATAAATAGCAAATGATTAATAGATATAGTGACTTGAACTCTGAATAATAACTTTGGCGTCTACAGAACTGAACTCGACGAAATTTATTAACCTTTTGCTGCATTCCTGTATGGACCCTCGAACAATGCCAATAAAGCTGCACTTGTTTCATACTTTTTACATCACGGTTTCATTCTTTAAATACTACTTTGTGGTTACTGATTGACTATAATCCCTGTGTGTAATGATACGGTATGTGGTATATTTATAAATCTGTGGATCCTAGATACTGGCATATATAGCTACATAAACCTGTGACAATCAGTCTGTCTGTTGTTTGTCACAGATTTGTGCAGAGCATTTCACCTTGGCGCACTCCAGCTGTCAGTTTATTGGAAATACCGTAAGTTTTTGAGATATTACAGATACATTGTTTTCTAGAATCGTTTCCAGAATAATAAAATCCTTGTGGCTACTACTATGATAATTAATGGATATCTTCAAACTGGAATGAAGTTTCCTGTCAAGGAGCAGCGGCAGCAACAATTGCACACCTAAATTTTAAACATATGTACAGTCAAATATTAGATCCTAAGTTAAATATTACTTCCCTTGTTCCACTGAAGTGGAGATGTATCGAAAACAACTTCATAATTATGTAGTAGATTGCGAGAGCTGTTTTATGTTAAAATACCGTATATCCATTCAAAAATAATAATGTAAAAAAAGCTTTTTGCACTTTGGGCATACAATTTCAACGTATCCGAATAGTTTTTGTTTTTTACCTTATTTATAAAGATGCTGAATGCATATCAAATAAAAATTATGTCTCTAAAGTAGCTGTATTACTATTTCAGTCTATATTTACCAACCAGTACTTCGGCTGAACAGACTTATGAAATGTCATGCAATGGACAGTTTCTTTCAGAAAACAGAGAGGTATGCTTATTATGCTGATTGGTTTCGGATTTTATTTAACCGAACACAATTTGGATTCATTATTATTAAATGAAGTCCGTCTGACCGTCTCTGATAAACACCTGTTTGTTTTTGTTGTTTTTTTTTCGTGCAACCGCACAAAATCCAATCTAACTTTGCAAGTAAGCCCCTCTTTAACTGATATCTCATCTTATTTTATATTTGGCTTGCACTGATGTTTGTTAATGGATGAGATTTTTACTTGGATCTTCGTTTTGATGCCTCTTTCTCGCTTGCTCTCTTTTTTTTGGTCTTTGTTTGTCTGTCTGTCTGTCTGTCTGTCTGTCTGTCTGTCTGTCTGTCTGTCTGTCTGTCTCTCTCTCTCTCTCTCTCTCTCTCTCTCTCTCTCTCTCTCTCTCTCTCTCCACATTCCCTCCGCTGCTAGTTGCTTGCCTTTAATAAAAAAGTGGGGATGGAGACGGTAGCGGTCCTTTATTGCCTAAACTAATATATTATAATTATCAATATCGTTCTTCCTTGACACACCTGTATCCTGTTTCTCTTTCCGAACAGCCGGACCAACAAGCCTAACTTCCTCCGCGCGTTCAAGCTCAGTCTTCACCTTGGACTGGTCATCCACTGGATTGCATGTCTCTACTACATGCTGTCAGAGGTACGTAATGATGATATTGATGTCAGTGTGTCAGAATATTTGTATGTCCATAATATTTAATGTGCCTGAGGAGGATTACGACTTTGAAACTTTGCATTTTCTATACCTTGGATTTTAGATTAAAATTTGAAATAAATAATGTTGATAACTCTGTTATCATTTTATATGTAATCCGTCAGGATCTTGAAGTTGATAATAGTGGAACATTTCCACATCAACGGCAGTTAGGACAGATGATAATAATAATAATATCAATAATAATAATGATAATACATTACATTTAATCTTTCACAGTATGAGGGTTTAGGATCAAACGATTGGGTGTATCCCCAAGATACAAAGCCAGAGTCTTTTTCAAGGTAAGATAATTATAATATCTGGTCTCTTGGTGCAGTCTTAACCATGTATTTTCAAAAGAGAGTGTGCGGAGAATGTTCAGGGCATTGGTGACAACCACAAAAATGAGAAAGTAGACGAGACGCAAAAGAGCCAGAAGAATGGAGACTTACAAGAGCTCACGAGCAGTACATGTACGAGTAAAATGTTTGTATGTATTCTGTATCTCCTATTGTAAGCGGTGTACGCCGAACATGTTTCAGAGAACCCGTGTTGCAGACACTCAGCTTGAAGTTAAATATGAACCTTGTGCTCAGCACTGATAAAGTTATGACCCTCCTTTGAAAACGTCCCACTTTGGGAAATTTTAAAAAGACTTTGACAAAAAAAACAACGGTTTGTATGCAGTGAGATGAGATAATGTCCTCTACATGTATATCTATTCAGGTGTCTCGAAAGCAAAGACTTTCCACCGATGGGTCCTTTTCGATATTGCAGACGAACAAGAACAAAATGTATACGGAAATATTTATATATATATACGATACATTAATTTAGAGCGACTTGAATCTTCCGTGTTGCCATACATATTGTACACGTGCAACGTGCAGGAATAAATTATATATGAAAGATATATGTTGTTCGTAAAGTTAACGCGAATTTCAATCTACCGTGGGGAATGCATATAATACATGTACAAAAACAAAACATACACGGAAAATATGTGCTGTACGTAAATTTAAAGCAAATTTTCGAATCGTCCATGTTAACATGCATATTGTGCACGCACGAAAACAAAATATACACGAGAAATATATGCGGTACGTGAATTTAAAGCAAATTTTGTATCGTCCGTGTTGACATGTGAAGTCGAGTTGCCAACACTAATGATATTGATATGTTTCTAATGATGCAGGAAATACATTCTCTGCATGTTTTGGTCCACTATGACGCTGACTACTATAGGAGAGAGACCCCCACCGACGACTGAAGTGGTAAGCATTGCTATCGCAATTCCTATTATATTATGTTGTTTTTGTTGCTGTTGCTGTTGCTGTTGCTGGTGCTGCTGCTGCTGCTGCTGCTGCTGCTGCTGCTGCTGCTGCTGCTGCTGCTGCTGCTGCTGCTGCTGCTGCTGCTGCTGCTGCTGCTGGGAGTGATGGTAGTGCAGCCGCTACTGGCAATGTACATGTTCGTGATTCCTGACTCATATTTTTCATTTGTTACGTTGTCAATAACGCATTGAATTGTTGTGATGATGATGATGATGACAGTGTTTGACATCCTGTTTATATACACTTTTATTACTTGGTTTCTGGCGGTGAGGATAATGATGGTACTGATAGTCGTGGCGGTGGTGGCCATGATGCCGGTGGTAGTAATGGTAGTGGCGGTGTTATAATGGTGATGGTCTGCACCACGGGCGACCAGCAGTGACTTTTTTATGTGCTTCAAATGTAATGTTATGTATTTACATGTATGACGAGTACTGCTCTGTGAGTTTCTACTATGAATGAGTTGTATGTCTTTGTATGACATTGTACATCGTTTCTCACCAAGTAAATAAAAATCCTACTTTCCTATTATGTTTCTAATGTACGTAGGCTCTTTTTCCTCATTACACATTACAGCGATACCTCTTTATAGTCAGTATGGAGAGGGCACATCTAACGTTCGGCTCGAGTCCAACTCAGACCATGTGTACATCTAGGAGCCACAAAGATCTGACAACAAATGCCTCAGTGATGTAACAAGCTTCTAAGTGCTTAAAACACTCATGACTTCTAAATGTCCATAAATACATATTAAACGACTCTCCAGTGAGATCTCTAAAAGGTTCATAGTTCGGTCTTCTCTCCTGTGGGGATAATAGGATATTAATGAGAACCGTAATGAATAAATGGTTCGATACTGTCGAGAGACATACTGAATATGATGTTATATCGTTACACTTCTTCGAGTTTTGATCTCCCTGCTCTTTTTATGTAACCTTCCGATGCTGCTCCTCCTGGATCCAGTCATCCTCAGTTACACAACTCCAGACCTGTACAGCAAACCCTGTTCACAAACAGGCATGCCAATACACAATAGAAGGGGAGGAAAGAGAGAGAGAGAGAGAAGAGAGAGGCTGCCTCCATGCCTGCCTTCTCATCGGATATGCTGATTTCCATAGATGAACACTTTTGTTTCTAAATTCACAGTCCCCAGCAATCATTAATTATTCTCTTCATTATATGCAAGCAGTGGTATATTCAGTCAATACACAAGTCGATGAGCATAAATTATAAGCCTGGTATCAGCAGTGCAATGTTATGCGTTTATCCTACTATAAATATCTATCCATTGCACACAATTTAACCAATTCATCATCCTACTCAAGGTGTGAACTGCAGAATGTCAGCCTTAAGGGAAATTATGATAATGCAGCTCTGTCACATTGATCCTGTCAAAGTGGCTTCATTTATTTCTCTTATGACAATTAAATTATAATCATCTTCGCTTAATAGCAGTCCTCCAGAGATGGAAATAGCTGCGACTGTGAGGACTGCACATAGAAATATAGCATTTTATGTGGTGGAAACGTTGCGATTAGGCAGAGAAGTTGCTATTATCCGGAATGCAATTAAGCGAAATCGACTGCATCGTGCTTCCTTACAGCCTCCTGTGATAATCACTAGCGCCAGATATTCCTCCTGTTCTACTGTCAGATCTTTCTGATCCCTCTCTCACGCTAAATACTACCAGTGCTCACTCAGGGCACTGCTCAAGCAGTAACATAAAGTTATGAACAATTTAATCACCGCAAAACGTATGTTTTTCCCCAGGAATATATTTTTACCGGGCTGACTTTTCTGATCGGAGTATTCGTGTTTGCGGCTGTCGTGGGAAATGTTGGAGACGTGATCAGCAATATGAATGCAGCCAGGCGAGATTTTCAAGCCAGGTAGGTTATGTTCTTGTCCACTGAAGTATCCCTTCCTGGCATAGAATTTACATGTGGCCAGCAGTGTGGCATGAACTATAGATACTGCACTTGGTAAATGTGCTAACTTTGAAGATGTTGATATGTTCCCAAATGAGGTGGAGTGCTTCCCGTAGTCCCTTAATTTTGATTAATTTTTTCCCCTCGTTACGTCATATTTTTAATCACTGATAGCAGTGTCCTGGGATACTCCCGCCTAGTACTGAAAACCCTAAACCAAGCACTTGAGGAGAGAGTTCCGGGATTAGGCCGTACATGTACGTTATAAGTAAGAAAAGGCTTAATTTAAGGATGTTCTGGCATGTAAGGCCGTGATCCATTTAATGGGTCAGTTTCCTCAACTGTAAAAAAGGTAACTCTCGTACTTTGGACTAAAAGACCTATTGGCCGCTTCCGCTATTTGGCTTTGTAAATCTGATAACCAGCTTAATTGTTTTATTTATTCTTCTTCACGTTTGATGTAAATAATGATAACCAACTGTGAACATACTGTTAGAAGTCTTTACTTGCACATGAATGTTGTCGAGGATATCATGAACAATTTCTAACACTTTCAAAGTGATGCTAATTAATCTGTAACATCGAGAATGCCATCAAGTTGACAAAGGTAAAGAACGATATACCCCAATATGCAAATTAGTGTCTCCACCTGGTGGCTGCATTTACTGCTCTTTACGCATACTAACGTCAAAGAGTTGATTTGCCTTTTTCTGTCAGATGTGGGATGCCAAAATTCATAAATTAAGGGCTAAGTACCTCTGTAAACTTAGGGTTAAATTCTGCTGCATCAAATTATGGAATAGATAGGCTAATAATACGTTAAGTTATAATGGGTAAATAGTGAAAAACGAGAAGTGTACCTGAGCATCTGGAGCAACATCTAACGAATTTAAGTGAAAGTGACCTAATTCGTATAGAATACGATCTTATACGTCAACAGGGACAATATATTTGCCAACCAAACTAATATTCTTACGATCTGCAACTGCCGAAATGGAATCTTTCGCAATACCGACGGTGCGTCCTACTACAGAGGGAGCCGTCTCAGGTCTTAAAAAATAAAGAAAATACTTAAAATCACCCACTACGTTCAATGAATTAATCACTTATCAATGACCATTAGTTGCAATGATGAAAAAAAATTACCTGAATGGTTTCAGGATGGACCAAATCAAATTTTATATGGACCACAGGCATGTACCTGAACATCTGCAGACCCGCATCAAACGCTGGGCAGAATACACTTGGGACAGGTAATTACTTTTTCTCTAATGATTAGTTCTTCAGCAATGGATAATATTGCACAAACTTCCCTTGTATATGCTTTCTATTTATTTTATACAAGTACAGTATAAAAGTCCAGCTTAACAGAACACATAAGCTGTCTTTGTGCTTTGAGTGTCTCAAAAGACTTCTTGCGGATCTCAAAGCAATCTAAGATG
>JAWQUT010000031.1:3040043-3067850 GCA_033807755.1 Ellobium chinense
GGGCGGCGAGCTGGCGGGCTTGCGGGCGGGGGTGACATAAATGTTTTTTATCAGTTATCATTATCATTTCTATAATATTGTCATCCGAAAGAACGAAAGCCATTGACGAGCCCAACGTTTTGCAGTTCTTGCCAGACAGGTTGAGAACCGAGGTGGCCATTCATGTTCATTTGGACATCCTCAAGAAGGTGAGAAGAGCTTCAATGTGGATTATCAGAATTTTGGGTTCTCAGACTGTATTCCAACATGGCATACATGGTTTAGGTGAATGTCATTTCGCCACGTCCATTCTACTTTCGCCTAAATCATTTTTTGATGATTTTGAGTTGTGTTTATTACTATGATCTTCTTATTTCCAATTAAAACAAATGTAGAGTTTTGATTCGTTATTACTACATACCAATTCGATAAGCTAAACCACATCTGCTTTACTGTTTTGCTCTGAGCAGCAGGTCGAGAGCGCTAAGTTTCGCAAAACCTTAGTTGACTTACACAAATATAGAATGATCATGGCGATTTGCTAGGGCGCAGTTTACACTGAGATGTTCTGACAGTCGAACTGCCCATGCTTGATGACTGACATGAAAACACGACACTAGAGCATTACACTTAGGATTACAAACAACGACAAGGGACGGAAAACTTGCAAATTAACCCTAAGCAGGACGACTTAAACCCTGTCAGTGATAGCTTGATATGTCCTGGTGTCGGGCCCTCCACCATATGACATTATATTACTCAAAATTCTTTCCAAAGAAGTCACATCATTCGATGAAAAGATATGCTCAAGGGACTGCAAGAAAGGGATTTACCGAATACACTCGAAAACGATGTTGCTTTCCTATATTACATTTAGATTTTCAAAACTGCCATAATTACACTGCAGCCTGCAGCACCGACAAAATGATTCTTCGATTTTAAAAGACTTCGAAAGGATTATCCTGATGACATGTTCTGTATATAACAGTGGCCAATGTGTTTCAAAATGGAATGTGCGAAAGCAAGAATTGTATTAAGGCTTGGCTGTGTTCAGAGATTCCAGCGCACGGTCGAGATGAAGTGTAGAAATAAGCAAACGGTTTTATATAAAGTTAATGAACTGCTGACAAAAGGACAAAAAATCAACACTGACAAGAACGTAAATGTGCTATCCTTTCTGAAAAACACTGTGTTTTTTCAGGTGTCCATTTTTGACGAGTGTGAGGAAGGACTGTTAAGGGAGCTGGTACTTAAACTGAAGTCTCAGATCTTCTCGCCTGGCGATTATATATGTCGAATCGGAGAAATAGGTAGCGATCTTTTTTCTGTATCTTTTTATTAATTGTTACTGTCAAACCAGATCAGACCAATTGCGGTCTACATTTTGCAGGCAGTCAGGATGGTGGTTTAATATAAGAAATGACCCCCCTTGTAATGTTTAGATGAAGTTACCCACTGGGGTATCAATGTTACAAAGACCAAAATCCTTTAATACAGCTTCTCTAACATGATGCCAGACCAACAAAATCTTGCCTCTTCTTCACAAAAAGATACCAGGCAAATTTATTACCACAGAGGCTTATATCTCTAGATAATAATTAATGAAACATGTACATTGGTTTTCATTTGTTTTAGATAGACTACTTCGTCATCTGTATTTGCCATACCATGTTATCATGCTACTAAGGGTGCATTCAATACCGATGCACTAATGTAATTCTTACGTTGGGAAGATATCCCATCGTAAATGCGCAAGCTCTTAGATACCAAAACTAGGCATATCTGTGTCATCAACCAGGTCGAGAGATGTACATCATCAACCATGGTAAGGTCGAGATATTGTTTCCCGATTCTGAAACTGGTGCTATGAGACAAGTTGCCGAGATGCATCCTGGAAACTTCTTTGGAGAAATCAGCCTGCTCAAGTTGGACGATGGTCAGAACAAGTACGCTTCTGGTTTTGTGTGTAAACAGACTTGCGTTTGGATACATCTGTGTGATTCATCGTCTCTCAGCCAGCTTGCTGCTCTTCTTCATAGAAATAACTATTCTTGAGAGGCAACCTCTTCCTTCTTCCTCTTCTTCTTCCTCTTCCTCCTTCACCTCCTCTTCCTCTTCTTCTTCTTCTTCTTTCGTGTTTAGCCTCCAGTGCACTGCTCCATTCACAGTATCTATCAGTGATGTTGCCTTAGAGCTCCTCCTTACAGCCCTAGAATATTGTGGTTAGTTGTAATCCGGCAGGCCATGTTTCACTTTTGAGTTGTTACATGTTTGTAACCCTTTCCTACCCTAACCCAACATTTCACACCTTTTCACCGAACTTATTTATGGGTTTGGCCTTTTTCTGTACTACTGAAACGGCTGCTCTGCCTCAGTAACAATGCTTTTTTACTCTCTTGTGAAAACGCAACTGCAAAATTATTTCTGCCTTTAAATGCGGCTTGATAACCTGAATGTGAAAGCAGTGTATCAAGCACACCACAGACGATATAGTTTTACATAGGACCTCTGGATTAGCAGGCTGTCATATTCAATAGGGGTAATCAAACAAATTTTGCAACAACATCGATATCTCTTATCATGCCTGTAATACGGGAAGTGCCGATAATTTAGCTCATTATCTTATACGCCTCTGTAATGGATGATGATTGATAGCTGTAGTTTTCTTGTCTTTCAGACGCACCGCTGATGTCAGATCTATAGGCTTCTCTGAGTTATTGTGTCTTTCCAGGCTTGATCTAATGTTGGTAAGTGTTGGTTTTTTTTCTCTTTGGGGGGTGTAGATAATAGCGCGTAGGCGTGTTAGGGAGGAATTCTATAATACAAGTGTGTATTCATTCTATGGAGACGATGCTATATCACATCTCTAATCAGATACAGCGAAAGACGTGACATTATTTTCTGTTAGGCTCACACTTGATTTTCTTAGGCAGAACTGACTCCTCTGGATATATAAACATGACCCAAGGAAGCGGTGGTTATTATAATCATGTTTCTATCCAAGTTAGAGATGGACATACTAAAAACAAAAACAAAAAAAAAATGTAGATTTGTAGACTATTGTTTATTTTCCCACAGGCACTCACTGAATATCCAGAGGCGAAAAAGATTTTGGAAGAGTACGCTCGACAAAGGTAAGATAGCATCGCCGTCATCCTCAGAGTATTATATTATATTTTTCATTTCATCCTACAGCATCTCCAACTCCTTCTCTTCATCATCGCAGTCAACCATAACAAACATTATCAGCTACAAGAACATAGTTAATTTATGATGATTTAACAACATTCACCGCAATTCCATGGTAAATTTGTAGAGAGTAGACTAGATGTGCCCAATCCCTCGCAAAGTCTGAAAAGTGAAACACAGTGAGCATACTTGAAAAAAAAAAAAAGGAGGTTCAAATATGTTTAAAAATATATAAAGCAATTTCTGCAGGTGGAAGAGCACGTTGTCATATCAATTTAAACTTCACCAGATGTCGCTAATTCTATGTATTCATTATTATGTACATATTGTGAATATAGTGGGTTTTACATCAAGTTTATGTGTATTGCACTTCAGATTCAATAACACTAGGAAGATGACACCTCCCGACACAGAAGACAGTAGAACTGCCTCTCCTCGCCCTCCGAATACACCCTTGAACAGCAGGCGCTCAGCTAAACAGATATTCGCTCAGGTCATGAAACAGGAGGGTTTCAACAAGCTGTTAGTCAATGCAGTCCCGACCAGTAAGTTTGCACACAGTCAAATTGTCAGTCCAGGATTGTATTTATAATGTAACTAATTTTTTTGTGCCTAACAATATCTTCTCTTATACGCTTTTCGAAAATAGCATATTTGCAAAAGACCTCTGTTAGACAAAAATAGCGGTTTAAAAAAGTTCGCACCTAAAAGAAACCTCAATTTATTGGTCTGAGCCTCATTATGATTCTGACAGTCTTTAGTTATTGAGGTTATGTTCCTATGAACCTTGGAGTTGAGCAATGTGTCAGATTATAAATGCCAGTAAGGACTTCCCGATACTTAAGAGTTTTAATTAATGTGAATGTCTCACATTGTCTCCTACTTCATTTTTGACATCATTGTATCGCAAACAAAAATGCTAATCTAGATATAGGCCTTATTCGTTTTAGAACGTGAGATTTGCAAGGGGTCTTGAATAAAGAATAATACCCTATATAAATAGCATGATTATAAGGCCTCCGCCTGACGTACGATGTTATAATTATATTATTACTGTTTGTATCGTCAAAACATGTTTCATTTGTCAATGTCTGTATCTCACTTTTCAGACATGTATAAACATGTGCATTCATGTCTTTAGGTTGCCTTCTGAATCTGCTTGTCCTACACAAGCAAGTCCTTTCTGTACCAATGTGTCAGCTTGATTTCGGCTCCTTTATCTTCAGGTCCTGACATTACGGAGTTTAAGACGGTGCTGGATGAACTCAGAGCTTTCAAATCTGCAGTGAGTTTGTGCTTTTTCGTTTTTTTGTTTGTTTTTGTTTTTTTAATATTCTTCACTAGATAGAAGCTCAAGTAATGATTGTAGAATGAAGATGGAGACTTTACTTATGCTGCTGATAGGATAACAGTGATGACTGAATAGATAAGATAAGATAAGATAAGATAAGATAAGATAAGATAAGATAAGATAAGATAGCTTTATTGGTCCATATTCTGGAAAATTGTTTTGGTTCAGCATCAAACAGTAATGACATTAATATACTGTATAACAAAACACACACACACACACACACACACACACACACACACACACACACACACACACACACACACACACACACACACACATATGACTGGAAAACATTAGTCAAAACATAGCTTGCACAATTTGATTCAAAGGTCAGATGAAGAGGACCCCCTAGCGATTCTCACAGAGTGTGGGACAAATGAATTTTTGTAACGTTCTGTGCGTGATCTTATGCAGGCAATCTCAGTAATCATTATGGCCTTAGACTAGAGGCGATAGTGATGATGATTGTGATGGTGACTGTAAAAATTGAAATCCTCCATGAGCTTCCATGTCTTATGAGTGAGAGCTTGTCCATTAACAATGGAACCATTGTAAGCGTTATATTAATTCTGTGTGTTGAATGCTACTAAGGATGCATTCAGCAGCGATGCACTAATGTAATTCTTACGATGGTAAGAAATGCCATTGCCAGAGCGCAGACTCTCGAGTGACTTACTCCATGACTTATTATAGACTTCATTGCTCCCGTTTGTTTGATAATGAATCACGAAATTATTTCTCATGTTGCGATATTGATCAGTTTACAATTACTGTACATGTAACAGCTGTGTTCATTAAATTATCAGATTTTATACGCCTTCCTATGGTTAGTTTGTTATATTAAAAAAAATATAATGTACATTTCAGCAGGTGGAAGAGGACTTAAGCATGTTACGGAGAAAGGTATGTGTTAATAATGACTCTTAAACTGTTATCAGTATTTATATATACACTCATATATATATACTAATTCTCACTCGCCCGCTCCTATTGTCACGTTCTCTCTCTATGACTGTATGACCTTCTTGTGCATGTTTAAACATTCCTATACGAATGAGTAGGCTAAATAAAATACGCAAGTTGTCCTTTTTTTGTGTGTGTGTGTGTGTGTGCGTGCTTTGTTTTGTTGCTGGCCCTTGTACTTACAGTGTTTTCTGAAACTGAAGATTGCCACTGCAACCTCATAAAAATGTGTGCGTTTTTAAAGCTCTGTTTACTCTTCCATACATAGCAAAATGCCATGATGCTACAGGGATCCTCTTGTTAATCTGTAAGAGTATAATCAATCACTAACATGAAACTTCCAGAGTGCCTTGAGACATCATTTTTGACTCGGTTTACACAAAATATCATTGCGTTCAAGCGTCTATATGAACCTTTACGCCACTCTCATAAGTCAAAGTAAAATGCCTGTATTTATAGCTTCCTTTGGGCTATCAGATCGCCTTCCCTTGAATTTTGATTTTCCGACAAGCATCAAGAAAAGTCATGAAGCAGCTTATCAAATGTAAGGAAACATACGAAGCAGAATCTTTAGTTCTTTCAGGAAGATAAGGTATTTTGATTTAGTGACTGTGTAGATGATCGCATTGTTGTGATTCAATCGTTGAACTGACTTTAGTTAGTCTTTCCAGGAAACATCATCAGATTGTAAATCGGGTGGCTAAAAAGGACCTTACTTCTACTCAGTCCTTAGTTTGAATAACTTCGTTCATTTAAATTTTGCGCCATGGAAATTTAGCACACATTTGCAAATGATAAGCGATATTGCTTGCTATGCTAATGATGCAAATTTCAAAACTGTAGGCTATGATTATGTCAGTACGAGGGGGGAAAAAGGCGCCTGTCTAACAACAGCATGTCAGTGTGAGTCTTACAAATTAGCCTCGGCACATCATTTTCAGAATTGACAAAAATATAGAGTTAGCATCTCGGTAAATGAGTCTTGCTGCAACAATAGTTCCAATAATATTTTACAGTATATCTGTAGAGGTGTCAAAACAAAAATTTCATTTCAGCTTTCATTTAATCCTTGAAGTTATTTGACTTTGAAGTATGTAATTTTTTCCTTGGTATACTTTTACAATATCAATATCCTGTACTAGGTTTTTTGAACTCGAATAAAGTCTAGTTTCTTCTTAACTCTTGAATTTATTCGACTTTAAACTGCGAATTTTTTTGTTTAACCCAGTATACTTGTACAATAATATCACTATCCTGTATTAGGTCTTAGAACTGGAACAAGGATTGTTTGACAAGAACTTGGAGCTCCAGGAATCGAAAGCCCAGATCAGCTATCTGGAAATGGTGATCAAGAGGTTGAGTCATAAGGAAGCAATGTCGAGACCGGATTCAGCGTGTGACTCTATCAACTCCGCGACAAGTAAGGCCGGGAACACACAGCCAGCTCTAGTGTGTTCACTCATTTAAGTACCGTTTTGCTTACATTTATGCGATATCATTATACAAACAAACTTCGTAAAAGTATGGTATGCTGTATTGCCATTCTTGTTCTGTAACTACTGGCGCCACCAAAAAGGGTCAGCAGTTGATGGTGGTGGTGGAGCACAGAGAGAAGGACAATCAGAGAAAGAGAATGAGAGAGAGAGAGAGTACGAGAGAGAGAGAGAGAGAGAGAGAGAGAGAGAGAGAGAGAGAGAAGGATGGAGAGTGAGGGAGAGAGAGAGAGAGAGAAAGAGAGAAAGAGAGAGAGAAATAGGAAGGGAGAGGGGGGGATTACCGCAGCTCTCCTGAATGCAGTTCTCGACCCATTCTCCCCTTCATCCGATAATTTCCTTTATATTCACAAGAAGACCGAGGACAATGGTGTAGCGGTTCTATAGATACAGATTGTATTTGTATCAGAAACATATTACTGTCTATAATATGAATGTCATTTTTTGTTTGTGGGAGGGGTAAGATTAAAGCTTTAAAGTGGTACCTGAGCATATCTTTCAAACAAACTATGCTTGGTTTATATTTCTCTGACAGGTGTAAACTTTACTTTCCGCTGGCCGGACCTTCACAGAGTTAACACGCCCATCTACGACTTGCAAAGTGTTGCGCCCGATGGGAGTCGAGGAACTCTGACAGAGAAATATTACTTCGGCCACAAAACTGGGGAAAACCCCGCTGAAACATCCGGCACGGATTCACAGAATTACTGCCAGCTTCGACGAAACTCATTCCGGAACATGGTACAGAGAAACGTTCATTCTTGTGACACAGTTAGCAACTCAAGCCGGCCAGGTTCATCGTTAAACTCCCCAACATCCGTCCATAACAAGAGATTCGGTGACAGTGACACTGGAGGCAAGAATGACTCGAAGAAGGAGCTCTCAAACGGCTCAGTGAAACCATATTCTTCACGACCTCTTGCTCGGCGGCGCGCCAGTGCTCCGTTTAGCATATCAAACGTTGGACATGGTGTCAGGACATATCTGCGACGTGCTGATACCATGCATAGCTTCTCACACTCTTTCTCTCCACTCTCCATTCCTGCCTCTGTGCCTGTCGGAGAACTCAATCGCTTTGGGAAAAGTGCAAATATGACTGACGCTACAGAGAAATCTTCCGCTCAAGTCAGACTCCATGCTATGAACAGGGGTTGCTGCAATGTAGAGAACAATGTTATCTTCGGTGGTGCTGCCAGAAAAGATAAGAGGGAATCATGTTCCGCCGCAAATGAATTGTCAACGGCACATAAACTGACGAACGGGTCATCTACATTAGACCACAATGCTGGCCGCATACAGATGAACGGGTCTAAAGCAGATACCTATGATAATGCGGAAAATTTGTCCGAGGCTGGTGACTCTATCTTTGACATTCAAGGAAATAGGAAACACAAACAGGCAGATCCGGAACATATCCAGCCGTCTGCCGAAGAAATACTCAACACAGCATCTCCGGATATGCGAACATTATGTTCCAGTCAAGAGGGTGAAAGTGGACTCAGGCACAGTATGATGACGCAAAGGTCTATTTCGTTAGAGCCTGTAACTCCACTCTCTAGCTGCTCCGATACCGAGAGTACAGATGAAAAAGAGGACAACTCAGACTTTGGATCTGATACAGATGGTACAGACGGGGTACAGCCTTGATCAGAGAGCATAATATGTGAGCAGTCGGAAAGTATGATAGGGTCACGGGTGAACACTAGGCTCGCACGTGGAGGTTAGGAAACAATATTTCACAGAAGGTATTTAAGGATTAAACTGCTGTTGAAGTTAGCGTCCCTGTAATGTAGTGGTAGCATGTTCAGACTTGCAAGCTGAGAGACCTGATTCGATTCCGGGAAGGGACAGGAAATTTTCTAGTGTAGGTTTTTTTTATCTATCTTCTCAAAATTGATCTTGCACAGTAATTTGGTAAAATCCCTGGTGACACATTTTCCTAAAATAATATGTAACATGTGAACATTTATCAGCCCCAGCTCACATTCCTCCCTCTTAATAATAAGAAAGAATACTAATGTCCTTGCCACCCATATTGAGTGTGTTTAAAGGTGGGATGTGTGTCTTACGGATCCGGCAGCCAGGTCACCTCTACTCCTAACACATGAAGTCATAGTTAGGACTATTCTACGAAGTCATGGCGTGGAATAGTGGACTTCGTGGAATTCAGCCTCGGGCGATTAGTGAGAAAGAGTGGTCATACAACAACTACTTTAACAAGTTTATTTAAACGTAACCTAGACCAGAACTGTGGTACGCGGGCGAGCAACAGAGCATATTTATTTATACATTGGCAAGGGGACAGCAATCGATACTGATAAAAATAAAGATCTGTGTACACAGTTTTAGCTTCATTTGAACCTGCTGCCTTGCGTGTCCTGCGAAGAAGTGTGACGTGACGTAACGTGACTTGACGACCCGGATCCAGTGGAAACATGCCTTTCATGATGTATACTAATGCGTCCATCACAGGCTGGCCTTTTTGTTGGCAGCAAAATGATTGTTCCAGAAAGCCTCCCAGGCTCCACTTGTTACACCCAAGCAAAAAGCAACTTAAACAAGCCGGGTATAATGAAAAGTTATCAGTCATATAGATGTAAATGTGAAGCCCTAGATCAAACATATCCATTCAAAAGTATTAATTCCCTCGCATGTCTCTGACTTTAGTATATGACACTCCGTCTACAGTATTATGAATGTTCCCCTATGTCACAGATGACATCTTTGACTTTAGCATGACACTCTGCCTACAATGTTACGAATGTGTCCATACGCCACTGACCACAAATGATCTGAAGTCCAGCAGCAGGACTGTCCAAAATCACATCGACAATCCGCGACCAGTGGAAAGGCCACTGGCAAATTAAATGACCGTCTGCCTAATAAGGGTAAATACTGCATGTCTAGGACATCTCATTTTATCCCTCTTTAGCAATAGACAAAGTGAGTAATAATGGTGGCTGGAACAAAGTGGGTTTGATGCAGCCTGTTTGACAGGTGACGCAGATCATTTGCCTTTGGATCCATCCTATTATGGCGCATTAAACAGGCACTCCCTGATTAATGTGTATATATAACTGTGGTCTAGTTTTAGAAGCTCGACCCAAGCCTATCCAGAGCACTTATTTTGTCGACTTAGGTGGCGTCAAAGCCAGTTAAAGAAAACATTAATCTTTTGTGCCAATGAAGAAAGTAGGCCTATACCGAACTTTATAAATAATACTGTGCGCTTTATTTTGAAGCAGCCTTTTTTTTTTTTTAAGTGTGTGTGTGTGTTTGGGGGTGGGAAGGGGGGGGGGATGGATTTTGGAAATTGCTCAACAGACGTGTAGATAAAATCGGTGTCGGCAACCATAATCGAAATGAGTCCACGGTTAATACGAAGTATTAATTCTAAACATCTTTCCCATCCGAATTGTTGGAGAGGTGGGTGACCTTCTCCCCATTCCACCGTCTAGATATTCGCTCTTGATTAACACTTAATCTGTTTGGCGTCGTTTGGGTAATGCTACACTGTCAGATTCAGTTGTGTGGGTTTTACATGAATCAGGTTTTTCACTGTTCCTCTGCCCGAGTAAACAAGTATTAAGCCAACATCTCCTTATCAGCACCAAAATATTTGGAAATACCAGAATCGCTGTTGGTGAGATTTGTTTAGCAAACTTGCGGGTTGTGCTGCGATCAAATATATGAAAACGCATATATATTACTGTATACATTTCGGAGTCCAACTGTTAGTGTTATGTTCATATTGTGTGACACAGACCGTCTTTAATGACATTTTATAGTATCATGCAGTATGGTCAGGACGTATGGTGTATGCTTGTACAAATAGGCAATAAATGAACAGACCCGAGAGAGGAGGGCATCTGTGATAATCCTAATATTTGTTATTGTCGTCATCATCATTGATATCATATCCATGGCTTGAAAACTTATTCGTATGTTTAGAGAATGATGAAAAACATGTTTTTATCCAAATGCTTGAACCTTCATCTATGGTCATTAAAGGGGCACATTTAAAACAGAATCTGATTTAAGGGATGTACCTAGACTATCACTATCGTCATCATCGTCATTGTCACATTTGTCTGATTTGTGTTTGGTCTTGTATGAATCTCACTGTTATAATGAATCCACCAGTAATGCTTCAACCTACAGTACTGCAATAATTGTTCTTACATGTTCTCTGAGTTATAAAAAGTTATACTGCACATTGTGGCTGTCTGTAACTCTGAGTAATGTTTTTATCACAAAATATGTTGAATGTACTGTGATCTGAATAAAGAGTTTGGTGAATACTGCCCTCATTCACAGTTGTGATGGTGTCTTCACGAAGCTTGATGTCCAAGCATTACCAGTGGTGTAACTAGAAGAGCCTGAGGGGCAGTGCCCCCTTCCCACTTCTACCCTAACTTCCATTCTTGTCATTACTGTAAAATCTTGAAGAAAATGGAAAGAGAAGAAAGTGACAGAAAAGTAGAAAGAGAATGGGAAAGAGAGAGGAAGAGAGCGAGAGAGAGAGAGAAAGAGAGAGAGGAGGAAGAGAGAGAGGGGAAAGAGAAAGCTCTATCGATAACTTTGATGTGTGTGTGTCCATTCGTCTCTCCCTCCCTCCACCCCTCTTCCCACCCATTCCCACCACTCACCATTTTTGCAGATAAGATCTGAGGGGGAGTAGGAATGAAGAAGGAGGAAGAGGAGGGAGGAGGAGAAGGAGGAGGAGGAGGAGGAGGAGGCGGGCAACGAGGAAAGAAAGGCGCAGAAAGAGGAAGTGAAATGTGATGAAGTGAAAAGAGAAACTCGTGAGTAAATTAAATAAACCTAACACGCTAAAGAGTTCGTGGTCTGCAACTTTAGCTATGTCAGTGAACCCTAATAATAGGCCTACATTTGTCAGTGGAATAATTCAATTTTTATTAAACTTATGGAGTAGCATTTAAAACGATGCTGCGCATTAAGCCTGATTTTTTTTTTTTTTTAACCAATGTAAGTAACTGGACGACGCCTAGATTTAGACAAAAGCTTCCATTTATACCGGCAGCAATAATGTCTGGCAGACAAAAGGTAGAGGCAGGAAGAAAAGGAAGGGAATTCAAGCCTATGGTTCTAAACATAGGCTACGTCTTCATATCTGGTATTAAAAATGATAATCATATAAATTTTAGAAAGAAACCCAACATTTTGAAAGACCTTAAGATGAATAAAGTCAGAAAACATCTATGATACGTTGTAATGATGTAGATGTTTTATTTTGTCCTCTTTGAGGCTGCAGTAACTGTTGTTCTTTATGTATTCTCCAGACCTTATTTTTTTTATGTGATATGGTAGGTCCCATGGTTCTCTGGACAAACTCGAAAGCAATGTGCTTCACTCACCTTCCCCTGTTAGGTACACCCGTACACCCTAGTCCTAACTTGCTGTGCGTGGTTATAACGATCTATTATATAATCGTATGTGTGGCCGCGATCCACCATGCGGTTTCCACCACAAAGAAAATACAAATGGTGAACTGCAGTTGTAAACATTGTTCAAACAATTTTTTTTGTTGCTGTCCTTATTGCTTCAGCTGATTGTTCAGTGGTCTAAAACTTTGAGTTATAGAGTTTCCATTCGTCAGTCCTTCCCATTACCATGCAGTGATCATGGAATGATTGCACTGGCAGCTTATAGCGATTGTAACGACTGCCTTGATCACGGTAAGGTAGACGAAGTTCACTAGACATTAGCCGCTCAGACATGCATGGTAATGGCGGGAGCCGTCGGTCCTGACATCCACACTGAGACTGGTCCAGTGAAGGTGGCAATTTAGGGTTCTTATTCCTGTCGAGATCATACAAATTGTAGTAAATGTTGCGTCTGAATGGCTGCACCGTGCCACGGCGCCACTCAATTTTCTTTTGCTTAAGAACATCAAAAGCTGCCTGAAGGAAGTTTTGAGTTTCGCCCTAGTGTACAAGGAGGACCGCATATCAGCGCCGCTTCATTGTTGTTGTTGTTGTTGTTGTTGTTGTTATTGTTATGGTTATTGCTATTGCTGTTGTAGTCGTTATTATTGTTGTTGTTGTTGTTGTCGTTGTTGTTGTTGTTGTTGTTGTGGTGGTGGTGGTGGTGGCCGTCGTCGTCATCGTGTTGTGGAGCGCGTTACACTTTGGAGTGTTTGGCCCTACTTTAAATGCATGGCTATTCTGCGAAAGGCTCGATAGAAGAGCATTGCTTCATTTCATTACGTCTAGAAATAATTTCCGTTTGCTTTAAATGGCCTTGAACAGCCACTTCGATAAAAGTAGATATGGCTGCATTAGAATCTTCTTAATTTGATAAAACCTTCTCCTGTCTATCGCACACAGTAAGCGCACAAGAGAGAAAAAAAATAAAGGCCTAAGGGGGCATTTTCAGTGCTGAATTCATTCGTCGGAGTGGAGCTGTCACGCGTATTTTCATCTCGATGGCGCATGCCAGTAAACAGTTGCCGGCAAGTGACACGGTGAAACTGGGCAGCCAGGTATGACTGGCGCTATTGCGCGGTGATCCATCTAAATATCCAAGTAGCAATCAAAACCGTAACTTTTGCCCCCGTCACTGTAGCACGTTATGCAAGTGAGATGGAGTGAGATTAGTCGCAAACGTGAATTGCAGCAGTATTGATGTAATTCAGATACAGCGTCTTGTTTAAGGGTCGCGGACTTCGTAACGCTACCACCAAATGCCTGTCATATACCAAGTGTAGATTTACTAAAAAAGTAAACAATTAAAAAAAAAACCAAGAATAAGGAATGCTTGAAACAAATTAAATACACAGATATATAAAATAATTACATATAATATATATAATTAATCTATTTTTTACAAATATGCATGTATCTCAAAGGTCATTTCTGATCTTCTCTTTGATCTTCATAAAATTCCGCGATGTTCATCGTATTCAAGTATTCGATCTTTTATGTGAGTCGACTCGTCCGCTTGTTCAGTTGTTTCTGATTTCTATCAAGTTTCCTGATGGGAGTGTCGAAACTGAAAATCACTAAAGCAGTCTAGCAGGACTAAGTCAGTAATATGGGGCCCTCCTAACCTTCCTTTTCTGTTAAACTTACATTTTGCACCCGGAGAGAGACGAGTACGACAAATTTGGAGGCTCGTCATGGTTTTCAGTATTATACCACATCTGGCTGGCTGTATCTCTGATAACTGCATGCATGCGTATGGCATCTTCCATTTTTTGCACGCCTAATCTGAAGACATGCAAAAATGAAGTTACAAAACGCGCGAGCGCACACACACGCACGCGCGCACACACACACACACACACACACACACACACACACACACACACACACACACACACACACANACACACACACACACACACACACACACACACACGCACGCACGCACGCACACGCACACACACCTTGAAAAACGGTCTAGAAAAGCAGATAAGCGGTGAGATTAATGAGTTGCACTCATTCTCGCCGATGATACAGACAACGCTGATCCTCCATTTTTAAATCTCGGCGACACTTATTTTAACCAAAGTTTGTAGCGTGAGATAAGAGAGATTTGTCAGCGGTGATGATCCTGGATGTGAATCTTCGAATACTGATATCATTAGGGTGGGGGAGGAGGAGTAAAGAAAAGATTATGGTAAAGATGTTAGAAGCTGCTAAGGTGATTTTGATAGGCAGATAGTTAAAAGAGTTGTTTCCATCGAATCAACCTCTCTAAATAAAACTAACCTCTGTAAATCATACACACTGAGGTTTCCCAGGTCACTCGCTTTTATGGCATTTCTGGTGAAAAGTTTGGAATGCTGTGGGTAGCCGATGTCACAGATGAAATCACCGACGTCTTTGACTGTCCACATGGAGGTTATCGGCCATAATCTAGGTGCTCCTTGTTCACGATGCACCACGCTTTTCTCACTTACGTCTGCATTATCCATGACTGACTTGTGACAGACAGTAAATTATAGAAGCCTCCTTTTACAATCTCGTATAAACAAAAAAATGACACAGTCTAGAGATTGGTGATGTGATCGCCATCTTGATGTGAATAGCCATGTGTTCAGTTATGGTGATGCATTGTGCTTGAACCCAGGAAGTAATGTTTTATTTTGCCAGGGGAGATCTAGACATGAGCAATTTTTCAGATCTAGACTAAATGGAAATTCTTTGCGCCGATGTTTCAGGTCATATTTTTGACTGCAATATTTTCAACATTAACTGATATTATATAATAGCTTCATACTGCCCCCAGCCTCAATATGGTGTGTTTTTATTCAATAGACTTTAAACCTTTGTTCTTGAACCTCCATGCGTTCATCTCACACTCATATTTTTTATACTGAATAATAATGATAATAATAATAATAACGATAATAATAATAATAATAGTAAAAAACTTGTCCAGTCTGCTTACCACTGCATGTGCATTTCTATAACCCTTCCCCGTATATTGTATGGGTCTCTAATGACCCCACATTTTAAATATCCATGTAGGCTACATTCACCCCCGTGGTCGTTGCAAAGGAAGGTAAGCTACAATAATGGTATCCAAATATTGATTTTGCCTCTATAACCTATCTGCTTCCAAATGGAAAACAACACATGTGCTTCATTTCATCATTAACTATGGTGTTAGGGACACATCATGGGTCCAATAATTCACATTGAATATGGAGTCACAGGAAGCCCCACAACGTGCGGGGAAAGTATGGCGAAGTTTAACGTACATAATGTACCGAGGAAAGGCAAAAAGTCTTAAAATGGAAAGGCAATGCTACCGACAGAGTGTCGCTTATTTGGGCCCTTCTAGTGCTACGCCGCTGCCCAAATAATTCCCCGCGACCCCACCCGCTACCGCCACGGTTGCTATGTAGCAACGGTTAATAACGCGCTTGCCGCATTGCATGATGGGTTGTTAAAAGGCAGAGAGTGGTTTGCCGCCAATAGAAATAAATAGACTGGAGGAAAGGGATTGTGCACAACAAAACATTGTCGCACCGCAGTCACACTGATCGACCAGTTTCCAGTACCGGTCGTCTTGATCACCAGGTTGTCAGAAAAGTACAGGATACAGACCAAGGTAAGTTGTCTCTCTCAATGGAGTAGACTTGTAGTGGTAATGGCATTGCTAGTAGCAGTGAGTGCCTAGCTAGACATAGACTAATATTAAAACGTGCTAGACTATAGCCTACCGCCTATCTCTCATGCTAGAGGATCATTCCGCGTGTCAAGCCCGTCAATACTAAGAAAGTGTTGGTAATGAAAGGAATGTCCTAACCATAGACTAGAAACGTTTAGCAGTTTGTGTGATTCATCAAAACAGTATATACTAACTCTAGACCAGTTTAGGTCTGGATTCTAGACATTATGAATGATGGGAATCGCCCGTTGTCACCGTGGCAACCAGAGCAAAAGCAAATCTCAAGTGTGATGAGGCAATGGGGAAGAGAGGAGGGTAGAGGCCCTAAGGGCCCATGTGATGTAGTCTAGACTAGCCTGCTGTGAAAATCATCCCAAAAATAAAATGTTTAAAAGGTTTTCAGTTTAACAGTTTAAGAAAGAGATGGGGAAAGAGGGGAAGGAGTTGGGAAAGAGGCTCTGCTCTGCTGAAACTCACTAAACCAGAACCCTCATCCAGAGGGCATGGGTAGGCTCTGCAAAACTGGTCACAGGCAAAACGAAATGTTATAATGGGAGCGATATCCTAACACATAGTAGTCATGGATGAGTAGTGTTGGTCTGCTTTTCTAAAGTATTAGAATTCTTCACTGCTGGAGAAGTTCCTTCAGAGCTCACCAGATTTGGGTATCTGACAACATTGTGAATCCTACACCGAAGATGAAACTGGCTTCTTGTGTTGCCTTTTCCACACTTTTTGGCTATCTCGAAGGACAGCACCGCAATGATAATTATACAGTTCATTTAGTCATAGACAGGTCATGCACTAGATCGATATTTCGACTAAATCGGTGCTGTTGTTAGAGAAAGCCCACTTTTTTCTTTAGACTTTAAATTACATAAATCTTCATTCATCTTTTCAGTTCACCTAGCAATTTAATGTTATCTTCATCACATTTTATGTGAGTACAGTGAGAGTGTACGTGAATGATTCCCTGCCCACAGTGTCTTCGCAGGCTAAGACTAAGAGTTTTCTGTAGCATTACATCAAGGTGAAAGGGGCATTTTCAATACTTTGTTGTTCAGAGAAAAGTGTAGTCCTCAGGCACTTCAGTCACTTGCATTGCTTGTAGTGGCAGAGATTGAAGTGCAAAGAGACAGTGGAGTCGGCTTAAAGTAAGCAGCACGGGGAAGGTTAAAAGTGTTCACTTCAACTGTAACTGAGACTTCATAATATGAATCGAAAATCGAATTGGTGTTTCCGTATTCCTGATCCTATTTGTTTTGCCACTCAGGTCATGTGCTTTTTCCTTACGGTGAGACTGATATTTTCCCTACATTTCCACGTGAACGATGTTGGAAATAAAGGAAATTAATGGAAATAAACTTAACAAAACCAGACATTTGACATAATTTACTCCACATTTCAAGATTTTTTTTTCCCCCAACAGCTTAAGAAAAGCACTGGGGAAGATAACTTTTTGTAAAATCATTTTACTCTACTGTTGGGGAGAATCTCTCTGATGGCAACACTGTACAATCAAGTGGAGTACAGTATCTCTTTAAAAAGTGAAAGGTGGGGAGGGTTAAGATTATGTGCTGTTGTGTGTGTGGGTAGCAAGCGGCAGGTCTACAATGCATAACATTGAAAGACAAACTCAGCAGTCAATTCCCCTCCTCCACTCGCCTTCCAAACCATTCACAATGCAATGTTATTGGGCTTCATTACACTCGACAGTAAAGTTGCTGCGAGTAGAAGGTGATTTTCATGATTATGGTAACAAATCTTGCCGAAACAATGCAGAGATTGACCCATAATAAGCCTGCAGTTCAAGCTGACTTGATGCGAAAATCTGGGCGAGGCAGTTGATTGCATACATATAAAATAAAGAAGAAATATATCTGGACCTCAGCGCAAGTTCACTTGCCGGAAAATTCACATCAAGCAAGTTCACTTTTTGTGGACTCCACTGTACTATATCTGTAACACCCATTTCAGTGAAAAGTTTTGTCATTTGCATATTTCCACCCCACCGCACATTTCAACATCTGGATTGGTATCATAAATACTGTTTCTGTATTGCAGTCACTGTCAAGATGTCTGAGAGGAAGGCTGTGATTAAGAATGCTGACATGTCAGAGGACATGCAGCAGGATGCTGTGGACTGTGCCACACAGGCCTTGGAAAAATACAATATTGAGAAGGTAATTTCAGGAAGTTAAGAAATGGAGCGTGGATTTATGTTTGGTCACAGATTGGACCATTGAATAGTCTGGATTTGTGCATTCCTTAAGCAGGCCTAGGTTTTAGAAAGAAATCTCAAAATTTCAATGTTTGTGGTCAGGTCTAAAAAGTGCTCATCGTTTACCCCTTCCAGCCTTGATTTACTAAAATAATGGCAACTGTAAGAATCTGTTATAAGGATTAAAATTATTGAAATCAATCGCCTTTTTTAGTCCTTCAATTACTGACACTGTCCTTATTATTTATGTCTTTGAAGAAGATCCATTACCCTCTCCGCCTTAATTTGAATGGAAATGAATATGTGGATCTCATTTATATATTTGCATATTATATTCAGTATCTGTATTGGTATCATAAATACTGCTTTTGTATCGCAGCTGCTGTCAATGAATGTCTTGAATGTACCTTACTTACAGTGGCATGATTTAAAAAACCCATTTTTTAATAATTTCCTCTCTGTAAAGGTAGTGGAACGTAGCTAACAAAGTTGGGAGAGGGGAGTGTGTGAGCGTACAATGAATAAGTTTAAATATAACTGATCTAATAGGATTTTGTGGAAGTTGCAGCTCAAAGCTGACCAAAAAAAAAAAAAAAACTGCTTAGAGTGGTGGCAAATTTACCAAACCTTGAACTATAAACTACAAGCACTTGGTAAACTGCGGGACGCTTCAGTGAGGTGGAGCCTGTCATAATTTGTGGTGAAAGCAGATATATTTGAGAGAGACTGCATCTGATAAGTCACGTTTATTAATATGTGAAGAAAAGTACAGTATGGGATTGGGTCTATTAAAGTGCATTTCATTGTAAAGGTGATGTTTCACTTTTGTATTGATGTGATATTTTCAAAAGGAATTTTATGGGGAGTAATAATAGCTTTTATCTGTTGACAATTTCAGGACATCGCTGCCTTCATCAAGAAAGAGTTTGACAAGAAGTACAACCCCACCTGGCACTGCATTGTGGGACGTAACTTTGGCAGCTACGTCACACATGAGACCAAGCATTTCATCTACTTCTACCTTGGCCAAGTGGCGATCCTGTTGTTCAAATCAGGATAAACTAATAGGTGCTGACATAATAATGGCTGGAAATCTGGGATCCAAACTGAATATCATCCATTTTGAATTGATTGACTGTAACTGTGATAAATTGTGCCGCAGGATGATGATAAAGGAACTGAATGTGATTTCTGACACTGTAAATATTGCTTCATGAACCACTCAGATTTTTACATGTGCTTTCACTGATTTCAGCTGTATGAAGGGGTCAGACTGAACTGAGTTTGTCTGGGAATATTTGCGTAATCATGATGAATCTCCAGAGCATGTAGACAAAATTCAACAGGCAGCATTGAAACAAGGGATCAGTCTTCAAAATTTTTTGGTATGGAAGTGTGCTCTTAGCTTTTCCTATTCATGATGTTGATGGCTTTAATAAATTGACAGTTTCCTACATAACTGTGTCACATTGCTGTTCTTTATTCTGAATTGGTACATGCTATACATGAATAGATAAATTGAAATTAATGAAAATGCACAAACCTCTGGTCCCATTGCAGTTCCAATTAACTGGATTTCACAGACCTAATTTGATACTGGTGCTCAAGATAAGTCAACCATTGGTATGCAGCAAAACTGCCAAGTAAACTGTTGCAGTACGCTGAAGCTTATAAATGAGCAATTCCAAAATGCTGATCAAACTCGGTTTGGTGTAAAGAGTTCTCAGTGTCACATGCCGATATATCCTTATTCCCAGGTAACCAGACTCTGCTTTCTTCAGCTTTGCACATTACTGTACATGAAAGAGCTAGATTCTCTCAGAACAGCCTGAAATGCTTTTCTATCAGTGACAGCTGCATGAATAGGCTCAACATTAGGCTATCCTTACGACATGATGGAGATAATTTTCAATTCTTCTTTAGCATTTGCTTGCACCCAGCAAATAAATTTTAGAAAAACAAAATTTCAGTTGAGCTTTATTGTTCATTGCTCCTTAAACTGAAATAAACAATCTCAAAAGAACAGGTTCATGCTTTATATTCATTATTTATGTAACTGTCACAGATTTGAGGATAAACTTTTTGGAATTGCTCATGCTCTCAGGTGTTGATAACACATGCATGCATATTCTTCCTTACTTCCACTCTGAAAAGAACAACCAATACAAATTTTCAAATGTTTAATGTTCTTTCACAACAATAGGGTGAACATAATACACTGCCCAGTACACTGAACAAATTTATCAGTGTGTGTTAGATCCAAAATAGTTTATGTGACATGTAAAGGTACACTCCAGGGGATGTCCCAAACCATACACTTCATTATAGGCCAGCTATACTTAGGTCAGTGTTTTGAAATAATAAGTGTTCTCATAATAAGCATGCAGAATGTAGTCTTTATCAGCAGAGGAATGCTGGTCATCTGCAATCTCATGATTAAATCACATCAAATGAAATTGCTGTGAGATCCTTACGATCAAGTGATGCAACAGCAACAGTTTTACTATTTAAAAGTCGGAGATGGAATAAATGTTTTACTTTCAGACCACCCTTTAACAATATTAAATATGAACTTAGAGATGCCACCTTAGGAAAACTGTTGGATATATTTTCTGTGATGACATGTAATAAGGTTGTATCCCATATGACTTCCAATTAATCCCAAGCTGAAGTGAATAATCAGACCATGAAAGCATTGTTGAGCACTATAACTTATAAGTGAACAGATTTTGGTGGATTTGATAATAACCTCCCCTAATTGTCTGATGGCTTGTTGTTGGAAATGTTTGCTGCCTTACAGCTATACTTCTGTTGATACATCTAAACAAATAAATGATGTCTTGATGGATGGATGTGGGATAGAACGGGTTAAAAGAGGATTATACCATGTTACACACTGTCATGGATGATATGCTTATTTGAATGATTTGAACTTCCACCACTTGTTTGAAATCTGGCGGTATGACAAGGAATGAGGGGGGCTCTCAGGCAAAGTGTTGGTGGACTTCCTACTATTCTTTTAAGCAGCAGTTGCAACAATGTGATTCAAATGTCCAAGGATAAGCTTACTAGGCCTCCAGGTAGAGTCCTGTTTAACAATTGTCAACTGAGTCAGCTTTGTAAGGTATCTTTAATTAACAGACTAAACCAGCAAAAAGGAAAAACCAGAATGGCAGTTAATAATCCTGTTTTCCTTCATGTGAGATAAGTCGGCAGTTAATAATCCTGCTTTCCTTAATGTGAGACAAATCATCTTGGATACATTTGTAGCACCACTGGGCAAAATGTTGACATGTAGCGCTCCCACACCTTCACTAACTTGGGAGATGTCCTGTAGTGAAAGAGATAATATTTTATTAAAAATAAAATACAGAGAATCTGTTGGCTAATAAAAGTAAGTTTTATGAGCTATGATATCACTAGCTGAATAATGAAAATGCTCCCTGAAAACTGCTTAGGAAATGTAATCCTCATAGTTTTGACAAATTCAAACCCATTATTGAGGGCAGATGCAGTCATGTGGTAAGGGTAGTTGTACGAAAGAGCATGGCTACTTTTACAATAGGTATACTGTAGCTGAGACAGATCCCTTACGAAGAGATACCTTATACTAGACTTTGCCCATCGTTTTACATGTTGCAAACCTCATAAAAGAACATCATTTTACTTAACAGGAAAATGTAAAGATTAGCTCAGTATTACAAAAATACCTAAATACATCAAGCTGTAATGCTGTGTCCTTAAATGCTGTCAGAAAAGCTTGTGCATCAGATTTGTTCCATGACAACTGTATCCATGGCTCAATCAACTGTGAAATGCAAAGGAACAGGTCTTCTTTGAATTAGATAATTTCACCACTTTGCTTCACTTGTGGAGATCAATGTTCATTGGAATTTTCTTCCTTACAGAAAATTAAGCTTTGCAGCATAACAGCTTTCACTATCATCAGTAAAATGGTTGACTTATGTTCACTTTCACCATGAAAACCACCAAATATACATTATAAAATTATCATAAACCAAGGGTAACAGAATTATGGCAAAGTAATAATCTCCTGATGTAAACTATCCATGATGATGATTGAGAATTGGCATTTATCAACCAAAGTTCATAAAGACTGGAATTATGACACAAGTGAGAACAAAAACAACAGCCAACGGCAAGACATGGCTATCTTGTGGGCACAATTAATGTTAACTTTGGTGCCCTCCTCCTCTTTTCCTCTCTAAATTGCCTCCCACCCTCTCCAAGGTTGTTTTCATTTTCTGGATTTGTTTTTTTCCTTTTATATTAATTGCTCTTTTGTCTAGATAATTTTTTTCCTTTTATTATCCCACCTCTGGCTCACTCCTCTTTCTCCTTTCCTTCCCCCTTCTCTCTATCTCTCTCTCTTTTTACCTCTAAAATTACTGAAAATCTTCTCCTCCCATGTCTCCATTAGCAACAACTAAACAATGACACACTATAAGGTCAAATGAAGTGATCTACATAACTGCACTGTACTGGGGTTCAATGTTTTGAATTTTCATTTGTATTTTGATTGCTAAATATTAGAATGTTTTGTGTGGAAATAATCAACACATTACACATTTCCAAAAATGATTCCAAAAAGCACTTGCAGGGCATGTACACTGCATAATAACCTCAATGGAGAAGTGCTCAATAGACCTCGCTGGCATGATCTAAAACACTGAAATAAACATTTCTGTTGGCTGCAATCTTCAAATGCGCACATATTTCCTTTAAAACTTTTTGTCTTGCTACTTTGTATGGTACACCTTCACTGAGTCCTGGTGTTTCTCACAGCAAGCAATAAATCACTGTGTCACTTTCCTTGTTTATGTTTTGTCAAAAAGTTTAACAGTCTATTAACTATGCCCAGATAATACTTGAGGGTATATGGGCAGTCAGATTCACACTGAACAAATGTCATGACAGGCACAACCGACAATACATCATCATATGTTATGTGACCACTCAGGCCATTCCATTACTAATGAACAAATAAAACCAATTTTTTCGCATTTGTAAGGCAGAATATAACATAATGTAAAGTGGAAAAGAAAACTGTAATTCAATTGTTTATTCCAATGCAAATTAAAATTGGAACCATCTGAAACCCTATAATGAGCCAATGAGATGGATAGTTTTACAGTTCACATCAGCATACCTGTGGACATCATACATCATGAAATAGCTATTACAGACCACTGGCCATGCCTAGTCAGCAAGTGAGGCCCCATCATGTGTGGAAGGAAGGCAAGATGAAAAGAAGGACGAGGAGGACTAACAGGATTTTGATATGCTGCCAGCGTTCATGGGAGAGGGAAAAGGAAGTTTGATCTGTCAATTCATAATTCCTCCACCAGTAAACAGGTCTTAGTGGGCCATGTGATGCCATAATATTGTCCTGTTCACTCAGCCTGCAGTGATCTTGCACATCTGAGAGACATGCACACTACTGTGACATCTCACTTGTCAGCTGGTATGGTGACAAAATGTGCATGACATGTCAATTTCCATCTCAAAGAAAGTATGGGGATAAAGGAAGCATACCTGCTGTGTGCTTACAGTTAGTGGAGTACACTTAATACTGACATGCTTAATACGTATAAACATGGATACTGAGTAAGGTATTTTTGGTCCGGATTTTTTCTTTGCTAATTATCCATGTTCCACTGTACTTGCACTTTAATATTAGCGTGCATATAATGATCAGAAATATTTATTGAAATAAAGTGCAGAAAAATTGGGATCAAATATAAATGTACCCGGTAAATGTGTGTATGTGCAAAGTGTGTCCAGTGAAATTGGTGTAAACAAACTGGATTACCTTTTCATAAATGTCGATGAATATGTCTCTTGATTCTCTGCTGTGATTGAGACCATAGGCAATTGTGATGATTGTCTTTGAGACAGACTGAAAATAATAATTCCGCTTGAATTTTAAGGCAGTTAATAAATTCTAAAGTTCTATAGAGTAATCTAGCATAAAAACAATGTGCCACAATTTCAAGTCTAAAGTTCTATAGAATAATCTAGCATAAAAACAATGTGCCACAATTTCAAGTGCTGAAACCACTTCTATTATCAAACAGCCATATCTCAAATATATTTAAACAGGTCTACAGTAAAAACAAGTAGTAGAGACTTAATCATTCAATTGAAATTAAATTTGTCACAAGATATGACTATAACTTCTTTACACAAAAAAACTTACTGTGAAATCACCATCCATAACTTTTTTAAACAAATACTCACAGTGGTCAAAAAACTTACTCTGAAATTACTGTCCATATCTGAGAGTACTTTCTCTTTCATGACTTGTTGCAGAGCCCGAAGCATCAAACTGAAAGTAGCAAAGACGTGTTACATTTTAATATATTTATTATGAAAAGGCTTTACTAAACTAGCAATACTCAAAAACGCATCCTAAATAACAGCTGGTTTAGATTAGTCATTCGATATTATGAAATATGCTTAAAATGAAACATTTTGACTATTATTTTGAAACCTCACAAAGAGATCAGTAAGGGCATTCATAGACGTTTGCTTAGTGTTGGTGTTAATCAAGCAAAGTGGACAAAACTGCAGTGCAGAGGACATGACATATAAGAACAGCATCATCCATCAGTTTGACAGTGAATCATTATGGTGTGAGATCTGTGACAAATTTGTCAAAGAAATTTCTGAAGTGAAAGCTGCCTTGATATGACTCGTTTTCTTCATGAATCATATGTGAGCTATTGGTAATATGATACCCATTCTTGTCTCATGCATCTTTCAAAATAGCATCAGTTGACATAATAAGATAAAATAAATGCCACGTTTGCCCAATATTTCAGCAAGATAACATAATATGGTGGTCTCTGATTGACTTATGAGTTGACTTAAAATAATAAACAAGACTGACACACTGTTTGTTGTCAATGTTTTGAGAAATTGTACATGAATTCCTTGAATGTTATGTCATATGTAGATACTAAATAAGACAAAATTAAGGCTGAGAAATGTATGCAGCTATTGCGGAGTCCAAGAGGGCAGACAATCTTGACAGTGTTAATAATTCAATATGTTGAATGCTTATGGCATAAATGGAGCAGCCCTCAATCAGGGAACTGTAAACAGCAGGTGCCAACAGAAAATATATGTTTTTGCTTTGTACACAGTAAACACATATGATACTGCACGTGAAAATAAATAAGCAAAATATTTAAGTTTTGATAAAACAATATTCCTACCCTCTGTGCTCCTCAGCATATTCTCTTTCCATCAAAACCTTGACCTCCCTAAGATCTAAAAGAAAATCCCTGTCCATATCCACATCCATGTCTTCATGATGCTGACAATCTGCAAAATTGGGAGTGAATTGTTTGGAGATATGAAAAGAAAGCTTAAAACTTGGGTTTAACATCCTTTCTATGTATTCATTTAAATTTTCAAAACAAAAACAGAAACAGGTAGAACAGAAACAAACAATGTATGCAGAACCGATATCATGCAATCACTTTACTTTAAATAAGATTACTGTTTGCAATTAATGAAGCATGATGACCATGGCATCAACACAAAACATGTCAGTTTTGATGGATGTATAACAGACAAAGAGTACAGATGGGACAGTTTGTGCTGTTCAGTAGAAATCCTGTTGAGCTGTTTCTCTTCTACTGACACACTGACGAATGTGGAACAGTAATGTGGGTATTCTTTGAATGAGGGAATACTGAATAGCCTTCAAACCAAGCGTGCTGATTCTGCATGAACATATGCAATGACTTTGTTAGCACATCTCCATTCAAATTGTTCAGTTTTGTCCCTTATGTCAAGCACTCTGGATAGCAAGCATTATTGTTTTAACATTGAATTCTGAGGATTTAGATCTGAAAAGTAGATGTACATGTTATTGTCAGAGTCCACTGTATAGATACTCATATCTCATCCGTTCATTATTCATAGCGTTTGCACAACCAGCTTGAACATTTCTGCAAGAAGGATTCAAGGCAAAATTGGACAAAATGAAATCAGGCTGTGCCATCCAATTTGTGTATTTCTCCACCAAGCAGATTTCTGCGACCTGCCAGAGTTGATATCTGCATGCAGAAGACCAGAGGCAGGGCTTACAAGGACAGAAGGGTGATAATCTAAAGTCTATTTAAACATTATTTCTAAGCAAAGTTTACCTTCAGAACTGTACGACCAGTTTGAAATCATATGATTGGCACACACAGCAAAGTCATCAAAAGTCAGATAATTTAGTTTCTTTTTCCCAGTCTCAAATCTGTTGCTTGAGATGAACACTACTGCTGCGTATGCTCTGCAAAATTATGATTGAAATGTTTAAAAGATTAACAAAAATATCAAAAACACACTGTGTTGTTTTACATAAAATACATCATCAAGTGCCTCTCAAAGCTCATCTAATTAACTTGATCTAAATGGGTGCTGTGTACTTATTAATAATAACATCTTCCAAATAACACATGATATCACACCCACAGTAAATCATGAACTTTGACTTTTGACAGAGACTATTAAACTCTGATCCCCTAATTATATGCTCATGGCCTACAATGGTTTTTATCCTCTGTCACAGCTATGCTATCAACAAGGGTAAGTTGGAGTCAGACTAATGACTCATTAGCCATTGGGTGGGTGGTTTGTCCTCGGTGCTGCAGAGGCTGTGGAACCTGTGTCCACCCTCAGAATGAATGTGCACTCTCAGCAGAGCTTTGGAGCTATGCCTAATATAGCAAGCCTGTCCATAAACAGCACCTACAACAGGGCATCATCTTTCTGGGGCTGCCAATATAATGGCAAGAAAAAACAAAAAGGCAAGTAAGGGAGGCTCTCCGACGAACTTTTGAACCACTTCCAGGATGCTTGGTAGCAAGAGCAAAGCTCAAAACAGCCAAAATTTACTCTCCCCCGCCATGAATCAATTACCATTGGACACCCCTAGTCCTGGGTTTTTTGGGATCATCACCATCCACCTATTGCAAAGAATATTTTTTGCTTTAAGGACAACATGAATTATTCCTGAGGGATGGTAATTCACCCATTATAGTGTGAGCCGATTGCCAGGACGATCCACACCTTATGAAACAGGACAAAGATAGATTAGGCCATTAACCCCAGACAACATGGTGCCTGTGCCCTTGGGCAGGGGACCCCATTTCTCTAATGTGACAACGTCCCGATGTCCCTATATCCCCACAGCTATGTGTATATGGCCATTTGACTCATTGTGGCTAAGGACAGGCTAAGAGGAGCCATTCGACTATCTTGAGAATCTATGCAATACTGACCAGAAACCTGTTCACCCATTTGAATGACATAGCAGAGACTTCACTTCACTTTGCTGGACATGGCTCTGTCACTGTTGCTACTCCTTATCATCACCAATACATGCAGATCTTAGGTAATCCCTCATTCCTGATGCCCTGTCTCCCCATCTGCTCCTCCCC
>JAWQUT010000031.1:3067862-3093690 GCA_033807755.1 Ellobium chinense
CCCCCCCCCAAAAAAAAACCCCAACAAAACTCAAGGATACACAGTCCTTATCCTGCAGCTGCCACTAAATTGGGAGATTTATCTACTTGCATGGCCAAGTCATCAAAGCTGTGCCAATAATTACCAGTCTTCCCAATAAACCTAAAATAACTATTAATCTCACTTTGCTAGGTCTTCTCTCAAGCAGAAATGCGTTTGAATGTTGTCCACAAGTCGGCCACTTAGTTCCTCCACTGTCTTGAATACCCTCTTGGCATTGTCAAACTGCAGTAAAGCAGATGGTCAGTGGTTGAACCAAAGTATCAAATGGTGCCACAGCACTTGCAGAAACATTAAATCTTCTGATATTGTATTGCTATTAAGACTTTTACAACGACAGATCGAAGATATTTGATGGAAAAATTGAAGTAATTTTACAAAAAAACACTTTTCTAAAGGATCAAAGAACAGATGTTTACTTCTTGTGAAATACCGTGTATGTCATGTTGTATTGTTTCAGGGTGAAGAAAGGATCATTTTCTGTGTCAACAGTACCTGTCGCCTGCAACTCCTTACAGGAATTCCTGTTTCTTCACTGATGTCATCAAGGTCTTTACGACTCCGTGAATTCAACTTGCGGCCAAAGATTTCTCTAATGACAGATGCGTCAAAACTATAGTACCTATGGAGGTAATGGATAATAAAAAGACATATAAACCAGTGCTCATTTCTCTATTCTCAGTAAATTTCTGTCTGTAATTGAAGCCTTTTAGATGCATAAGGTGAATGCTTACATTAAACTGATGTTCATAAGAAGAAGGAGACAGACAGTGAACAAAATGGTGATAAGCATAAGGAAATTAGAAGCGACAGCTTAGCAAGGAAAATGTCACATCAATAAGGAAATATAAACAAAACAAAAAAGTATAACCTGGTAGCAGAAAAGCTTACTTCTGTATAAGCATGTCCACTGTATCAGGATCAAACTGATAGACTAATTGGTGACTGAGCCTAGGTGGTGTTTTCAACATTTCCTCAAGTCCAGTAAACACACGATAATGATCAACAATGTCACTGTGCAGGTCCTCAAGCGTGGCACCAAATTTCTTAAGGGGAACCCTGTTCTGCTGGAACCTTGCTGCCTCAATGGCTGGAATTAAATGATCAAACAATGTGCAGTGTAAATAAGTGCATTACTGGCACAAATTTGTAAGCCCTTGATTATTCCATGCTTTGGTAATATCACACTGGATAAAATTCCTTGAAGTTTGGAAATGTCATTTCATTATGGTATATGGACACTACTGTCCGTTTGGGAGTAAAAGGCCTATTTTGGCCAAGATAGTGCACTGTTACACTATCCCATTACTTCATCTCTGACTGTTCAATGTTTCCTTAAAATTAGTCTTCAGTTCAAGGCTGCTAGATTGCAAGAAATGTCCATTTCATTATGATTACTCCATAAACCTAATGTCATTACTTCCCTCACCCATCTTTCTCAATTGAGTGAATGACTGCTGCTAGAGGCCAAGCTTGCCTCTTCCTCCTCCACATCCTCACCATCTTCATCATCACATGTTGGCAAGCAGCATAGCGTATGGGATCTGCCCAATGAAAACTAGAAAAGAATTCCTAGTACTGTACTGACCATTGCCATATATGTATTAAAAAAAAATAATTACAGTATTAATCACTGAGATTTGTGCGAATTAATTTCACAACCTATTTGTAAATCTTAAATATCCACCAATTAAACCCCCTGCACCCCTACGGTGGCCACTGAAAGTAAGTTGTGCCAAAAAAAAAGATGCCCATCCAAAAACAAACAGGAATAATGCAAGTTGCTGCATCATGATTTATCAATAAATATGTCTCTAGCTTAATCCAATGCACAGTTATTGGTAAGGCCAGACAGACTGACCTTACTCACCGAGTGAGTTAGAAAGGAGATTTAGGCCTAATATTTCCTCCCATTTTTCATTAGGACATTGGGACGTCAAGAAATAGACTCTAGTCCAGACGTCTTCTACTTCTAGATCTTGAGAGTATAAGCGAGACTTCTTTCTAGACTAGGAGACTAGACGTCTAGATTGTCTAGATCCTGGACGTCGTCATTAGAATTCTTGAATTACCTGAGTATCCTTTCAGCCACAAGTCATAAATGTCGGCATTAATAACACAGTTGTTACCGACAAATACCTCTGCCTCAGTCATTTTTGGCAAGAAATAATTGTGTTTGTAGCTCGGGCAGTAATGCGACGAATTAGTACATTAACGATTGTCGATAAGAATAACATGATTGGGCGTAGTCGATTCAATATAATTGCTTAAGGATAGGTCAAAAGATCTGTCACGTTTAAAATCACCATGGAAAGGCCAGATTTAGATCTAGTTTTTTTTTAAAGCACAAACAGGCTAGATATATTTAGTAAGCCATGAAATGAATTTCTCTTAAGCTCAAAAGTTTTTTTTTTTTGACAAACGGTATTCATGATATCGAAATCACTTTAAGTACTCAGTCGTGTCCACCATCAATAAAGTTACAAGATTAGAGTAACTTCCCCTTACGGGAGGCATCACGAATAAGTCCTCTGCTAGACAGAGAGAACTGTATGTAGACTAATGGCCAATGTAGACTTGTTTGCTGCCCACTTTTGCGCATTTTGTGCAAATGCATGAATGAAGGAGAAATAGGCTATCGTATATTGTGTGTCACAGTAGACTATTAGTGTACTTAAATATTTACTTCAAATTTTTGGGAGCTATGAGTCAGCCCCAGGACGAAACTCGGTCTCCAAAGCCAAGTCAGCCGCAACCAGTGATGGCAGATATTTACCTCAAGCCTGTAGATCTTGTGGATGTATATGTTGCAAATATTGCTGACAAGAGGCAAGCATCGAAAATCGTGAAGTAAGCATGAATGGTGATAGGCGATTAGGCTGAATCAAAATAGGATACAAAATACCAGAGTCAGAGCGAGGCGATTACAACACAACTCACATGTCAGCCCTACACCAGTATTCCCACATCCGTAGATTCCTGTAGCCCAGAGTTCCCATAGCCCTTCATTTGGTGGCTCTTGTAGCCCATGAATGCATGTTTCATCATAATACATGATGTTGAACAATATTAGACATCACTTTCTCACAGTAACTTCATGGGCCTGTTTTTTTCCGCCCTCAGCCATATATTGAATGTGCCTGGTCTAAATCATATCATTCTTTCTATTCCAGGCCATACTTTAGCCATATCCAGCTTTATTTAGTCTTAGAAGATTGTTGCTGTCCTGACAGGCTACTTAATTTATTAAACAGACTGCTCAGGTGGTATGGGGAAAGCTCTTCATATTTGAGGGAATGTTGGGCTATGGGAGCTTGGGGCTGTGGGAACTGGGAACATAGACATGCTTCTGTATATGAATATTAGCCTTTGTGTGCTGTTGTCTGGTACTGGGCCAGCAAGTCTGAGATAATAATGAGCACATCAGCATGTGGTATGTAGAACTACCTTTGCCTTGAGAAAAAATAATGTTTTGAAATTACAGAGACATTTTTTTTTCTCCAAATTTAAAAAGTAAGAAAGAACTGTTTTCTAAACTTAATTTTCTTTTCCAACTTCACTGGTTTTATGAGTAGGGCCTGAGATTCCCGAGTCTCAGCTTTATCAATAACGTGTGTGCTATGAACCCTTATTTCAAGGCCATTGCTTTCCACAGGTAATAATCACAATGCAACCAGTCTGGCTCAGATTTTTCTTTGGTATTACAAAGTGGTGTAGCACAATAATTTTATTATGTAAGCAAGCAAATGAGAAATCTTCATGATACCAAGCAAATTTGACACACTGACAGGAAATTATTATTAATATTATGCTCTAATAACTATGGGTGGACACCTCTGCCAGTTTTTTTGTTTCTTTCTGTCAGACAGCTAGCAGTGTCTGCACCTCTTGGAGATCTTCAGCACTTGAAAAGAGTAAGGGCGTCAAAAACCAAAGGTAAACGTTCAGGGAGTCATAACAGTCAGGTCATTCAAGCTTCTATGTCATCATTTTGGTTATCTCCTGCCCTTTCACTTCATTTCTGTCCAAGATCTTGAAATTGACCACTGATAGCTAGGTCAAACAATTGACATAACTGATATTGCTTTTGCTTAGATTTTTAGTATATGAAATTATACTGTAGAACTTGGTTATGAAAAGAGTGGTCTGAATTTTCTGAATTTGGCTGTTTTAAGGGGGATCGAGGGTGAAATTTTCAATTTCGTTATTTCTTAACTAGAGGGCTGAAACTTTACAGTAAGGTCAGATATGACTAAACATAAAGATTTTTACTTTTTATTTTTCATTTTTTTACTTGTTGCCATAGTAACGGTGGCCATTTGAATTTATATAAGCCGCAGAAAAATCTCAAAATTTCTAAAAGTGCTGCTTTTAGGTGCCCTATTTCAAACTTTATCATTAGTTGTGTATATTTCACAGGTACATGGCTAGTTTATTTACTCCTGAAAGTGAAATTACCTGATCTGCAGGTCTTGAAAGATAATAATGATTTTTTTTTCAAAATTAAGGATATTGCCTTAAAAATATTTTTTTCTCAGATCTGACACAAAATATATGTATTTTCACTAGCCAGGTACCTGTAATACACATATGTCTACTTGCATGTCAGATTTGATGGGTATATGACCATTTATTGCTGAGATTTTGAGATTCTTGTGAACCAGACTAGACAAAAAATTATTTGAGAAAATGAACGTCAAAATCTACCAAATCTTGTCATTTTCAGGACGGGGGGTCTCTTTAGAAGCGATTTACACCTTCTTAGAGATGTTTTTTGCATAATTGACCTATATCATGATTTTCTAGGGATTTTGCAGTGTTCAAATTTGACAAAAACGAAAAATAAAAAATTTGATGCAAAATTGATAAACATTTCACCCGCGATCCCCCTTAATCATCATATGCTGTTGTTTCCAAACTGGCATGTTTTAGATGTAGAAAGTAGAATTATTAGATTACACACTGATATTCCTTTTAAACTGAAAAATAAGGCTGCTTGTGAAAAGTTGGGGGCAGGCAAACTTGATCTGCACTCCCTTGATCATTGTGGTTCAATGATCTACCATGTAAATCCTGCTGCTGATATTTGGGATAGTCTAGAGAAAAACTAGGCTCTTGAATTTTCTGTCTCAGTAAACAGAAGACCAAGATGTATATTAAATCAATTCTTGCGATGTTTGTTGTTTGCGTGTTGTACTTTGGCTAATATGCGGATTCATCTTTATCAAGCACTATAGATCATTATGACATTGGATAGTCTGTATGTAATTACACAAGTGTGCAATCACTACTGAAATAAGATAGGACAGCATGGGTAAAACACTGAATGAGATCTGCTTTGGCAGCAGTCCTACACCCAAGATCTTGTTTGTTGATTTGCATGTCATGAGGGCAAAGTGCAAGCCGCAAATTATAACAATTATTTTAACTTCGTTTCAGGGATACATAATCGTCAAACAATATGATTCATGCCAAATCTCATGTTATTAGTGAGGCATTTCTGCAACAGTAACTGAAACTCTTGCGTTTTCAGATCTGTTATAGTAAGGATATTTTAATAATACCAAATAGGAGAGGGGAATCAGGAATTTATAATCAACCATTAAAATAAGGTTCCTGTTACAACTGTGGCCATTATAAATGGGTTCTACTGTCTTAACTATTGCAAACATCTTACATTCGTAGATCAGATAGGATGTGTCTGATTCTTTTTTCTTTTTTTTGGTGCAAAAGATGGACCACTACAAATAGTGCTTTATAAGATGCCTGCTTCAGGAAGTTCTAATGAAGATGCAAAGCAGGGAGATGGAAGCCATCCTGCTCTTCAGGGCATTGATGGCCTTGGAACACCATACTTAGTGAAAGTTCCAGCATCTCCACCTTTAACAAGACATCAGTACAATGATGCTATAAATTACTGGCCAGTCAACTTCCATGAAAACAAAGAGTGAGTAGAGTGTCCTTTGTTTGCCTATATTTATACCTGGGACATCATTTGCTCTTTTCTCTTTTTCTTGCTGTTCCTACATTGTTTGCTTTTCATTCATTCATCACATATTTATTCATACCCTTCAGCGTCAAAGGAAAAAATTATCTCATGAACACTGCACTGTAAAGCAGCCTGTGCTATTATTCTGCATTATGCATGTGAAACACATACCATGTACATATTATACCTATTGTTGGTTCTAGAATGTTGTGATTTGGAATTAATGTGTAATTATCAACCATTGACTGCTTAATTTGAAAGAAACTCGTGTTATAGAATCTGTGCAGAGTGCATGTAATCTCACATGAGTATTCATCATAAAAGCCTTAGTTTGATTAAGTTCATTGTATTATCTTGGCATAAACAAAATTTCCTTTTCTGTTTATCATGGTACTCTCTTAAGGATGTAGGCTCTCAACAAAGTGAATTGGGAACAAAATTAGAATGAATAATGCCTTTATTTGCTTTCAAGATGATGATGATATCGCTTTCTCAGTGATAAGGATAACATGCACTTATGTAGTCGACTCTGCTCAATCGCCCATCCTTGGGATCACAGAAAAAGTGTGCGATTAAGCTGAGAAGCGATTAAGCGGAGAAGATAATTTCGGCAATATTTTTGGTAATGGGGTTAAATTTCTTTGATGTCGTGTTTGATGTCGTGCATTGACGCCTTCTCGTCGCCAGACTTAGGATAGACTCGAGTTTGACGGTACTGTACCGCTCAAAATCTTTGATCATCACAGTCTCTCTCATTGGCCACCTCACAGTAGCCCAGCAGACAATAAGGAGTAGGATGGCACGGTTTGGATCGACCGTTCATCCACATGACACATTCTCTGATCTAGCCGAAATCCACCAGACATTCCCAATACGATGTTTACGTTCTCCGCCTCTCTGTGACGGAAGGCATGGGGCCAGGAGTCTATTTAAGGCTTTTGGCGCATTAGCATTATCGGACGGGAGACGGCGGTGATGCATGGCATGGGACGAAGGGGGACAGGTGGGGAGGAAAGGCTTATCACACCTATTTCAGCATGGGAGCTGTCACTCCCTGTGTGTGTGTGCCATCCGTCACGCAGTTAAACCGTCTGTGTACATTTGTTTGTCAAATGTAATCCTTCAACCGCTGATCTATGAATTCGAGGGCGCTGAAGAGTGGTCGATTATTTGGAGTGAGAGGCGATTATCCAGTGACTTTTATATAGAAAAAGTTCGGTTCCCTGGGAAACAAGGCGATTAAGCGGAGGGGACTGTATCTCCCCGCGTTCTCATTGTACTGCCAACCCCATACACCACCAACATTTCATCTCTGAACGGAAATTAAATCTGATACACCCCTTGTTGTTCTTACATCCCCTGCTATCTGCCATTCCTCTACACATCAGCTCTCTCATTCCTTCATTAATTATCGTAAACTTAATCCCATTATACCGTCAGCAGCAATTATATTGAACAGTAAGCCCAGGTGTTTTTTTCATAGCTAAATGGGCACACTGCATGGTGCTATGCTAGTCCTAGTTTCTCCTCGATTTACAAAGTAGCGCTGTGGTTATCTTTAATACCAGTATCCACTCAGTTATTAATAAATCTAAACAGTATTTGGCAAGGCCTTGTTATATAAAAAAAGAAAACCTGGCCAGTGAGAGATCACTTTTTCTTGTATGGCTTTCCCTTCTCATTTGTTAGTTTTTCAATCTGTCCTGTCACTACCAAATTCATTTCAATACCCACTTCAGCAGAATCCCAGGGTTGGCGGTATAATATGGTTTGATTGTAGGTTTTATGTATTTGTTCCTTTGAGTCTCTGATGAGCAAAGTCATATATCATCAGTTACATATAATGTACAGTATTTATTGTGAGTATTCCCTGCTTTTCAGGATTGTATCACTATTGTCTGGAAAGTACTTTAGTGATGACGAACATCTGGAGATTGAAAATTTCATGAGACTTGCTGTCAGACTAGCTAAAATTGCTAAGGAAAAGGAACAGGTGCATGTTTTCTTCTTTGTTTTTAATTTTTTGCCTATTGTAGATCACTGAAACCAATTCATGCTGACAGTAGGTACCATAGAATTCAAATTAAATTTCAGCTGGAGGAAAAGACTGAAACACTGCATTTCTCTAGATCTTTTTGAAAAACAAATATATGCAAAAAAAAAGTTAATCTCAATCCATCAATAAAGAAGAAAGTTGTAGATTTTTTAAGGATTTTTGTCCAGGAGTTATAAAAGTAATAATGCACTTTCTGAACATATTTCATGACACTGTGTTCCTGTGACTGTATGACCCAAAAGAAAGAGTAATCTGTATAGTTGCCAAGGATATGACAGTATAAAAATAAGAAATTTCACCAATTTGAGTGAAACTTTATTATAGCTATAGTGCAAAATCTTGTCATCCCATGCGGCTGAAACTTTCTGAAAGAAAGGCTGGTTACATCCTCAAAAACTTTTCCTAACAAATCTGATAGCTTAAAAAGACGAACTTTCTCAAGGCAAAAAAAAACAAAAACCCAACTTTTTTAATAGAGAAAATTATGCTGAAATCCCGGCAGTTTTACAAAAAATCCCTTAAACCAGCTAAACAGGACTCATAGAAAAAATAATGCATATGTTATGGAAAATTATTTACAGCTGTTTTAGCTTAAATGAATGTTACGTTCAGCTCATCTTTGGCATTGATACTGAACTTAACCAGATATATATATATAAGAGACTCACCAACAGGACTATGATTAGGTGGATTTGCACAATTTGATAATAAAAACATTGATGAAAAATTAGTGGTTTCATCTATAATACCGATTTGAATACGGTTTGAGAGGTTTCTTCAGGCTCCTATATCAGAATCTAACATAACAATGTGTTGAAGCAGTGTGTGTGCTTTTCTATAGGCTGAATCAAGTAATTTTTAACTACCCTAAGAAAGTAAGCAGATGGACAGCCCTGGTGGAATGTGTACATGTCAAGCAAGGCACTGTCTTCTTAAGATGAGACAATTTTTACAGCCTGAACTCTTTCTCTATTGTGAAATGTCAGTAGATTAATATAGACAGTATAGCAGTATAGACATAATAGCAGTGAATAAGAAAAAGACCTTGTCATGTGGAAAAATAAAAAGCGTAGCTAGCAGAAGGTCATTTTTTTTTTCAGGGGCTGTCACTTTTTCATTTGTCAGTCACAGTGACATGTCCAGTATAGAAAGTAGATGTTTTTCTTAATATATATGATTATTTAAAATGCCACATGTTTGATGTTAATCTTCACTGCAATTTACTGGTAAAGTAATCAAAGGTTCTGTTAATAATGAACTTCCAAGTTCATGTGACCAATATTATTATATCTTAGCTGTGCTGAGGTGAGTTTTTCTACCTGGTACAGTATTATGAGTTAACTGCTTATGTCTCTTCATCACAGCTACCCATCGGAGCTGTCATTGTGGATTCAACTACAAAAACAGTCATAGCTGAAGCATATGATCTACGTAATGCTGGATACCCTCTCCAGCATGCTGTTATGGTGGCTATTGACTTAGTAGCTCATTCACAGGGTGGGGGCATGTGGCAGTTTGATGGTGAGATCACAGTTTTTATTTCTTGCAATGTACAGGACACCTCTTCCACTGTCCAAGAACTGTTACAAATACATTTTTGGGTCAACACCATTCATTTGGCTGTTCAAAATTCCTGAAATATGAGTTTTGACTTGGGTAGTTCAAGTATTGGACTGGTAAGCAAAGATGTCAAGACCGGAAGTGCTGAGTCTGCATCTACCTTGAAATTGAAAATCACACATAACCGTACATACTCTCACTCCTTGTCTTTTTAACCTATGATGAGTAAATGTCTTTGGGAAATTTAGGCAGTAAAGTTTGGGCCATTTTTCTTTGAAATAATGCTGGAGCATTGTCTGGGTGGACATCTTTCAGACAATGAATGCTAATGCACCTTTTTGCCAGAATCAAAGCAGGACCACCTGTTAATATTACCATGTATTTTGTACACATAAACTTTTGTTAGGTTATGTCTTGCAGCTTTGTTTACTGAGTCACTGGTGGACTGCTGCCCTGAAGATTTACTTTACTTACTTTTACCTTCCTTTTGTACATTTGATGTTGAAGGAAATGCAGTTTATCTATGATTGTGTGCTAGATATGTCACAAATGTGGCTTCATGTTGAGAAGATGTGGTGTTTCAAAATGCAATGACTCTTCAAAAAAAAAAAAATTGCTGTTAAGTTGTCATTTTAAATATTAAGGCCGTTTTCCAGTTCTAAATGAGTCATTGATGAAGATATCTTAAATCGCTAGCTGCATTGTTAAATCTACTTATATTTTTCAGAAACGCATCAGAATCTGAAACATGCAACTTGTCAAGTAACAGTGGAAACTGCAAGCTTAGCAGTTCCATACCTTTGTACTGGATATGACCTATATGTAACACAGGAACCATGTGTAATGTGAGTCCATGCTTGCCTTCTCATTGTGATGATAGTATATAGTTTACTCTCAAGAAAGACACTTGTTTTTAAGGTTTCTGGAAGGTGATTAATTTTTTTTCCTGTCAGGAATCCACCATTTAAAATGTTTCATGTATAATCATTGGAGAAAAGGTTGTATGGTACGCATAAAGTATGGACACAGGCAGAAGGGTGCCTTGCATGTGAAAGTCTTACTGTTTATGAATTTGGGACTTGTGTGAAAACTGCAAATTTACAGTGATTATGTCTGCTTTGTGTAAATAATTACTGTTTTATGTATTTTTCTGTGTTTGTCTCCAAAATTCAGGTGCAGTATGGCTTTGGTGCATTCTCGAATCAAAAGAGTGTTTTATGGATCACCACAGTCTGCTGGAGCCCTGGGATCTCATTATAAACTACATTGTCAGCCAGGGCTAAATCATCATTACAGCGTCTTCAAGGATTGTCTGAGCAAGGAAACAGATCCACTGTATGATGACACATGAACTGATGATGAATGCATGTGAGATTGGGAGTGGATGTGATTTAAAACGGTAGGTGTTCTAAAGGCACCAGACCAAGGGATGATGTGGAAGACTTATTTATGTTCAAGAAATAAACTGTCAAGATAGCTGGGCACAATCTCGTTTCAGTTTGTTTTTTTTTTAAGTTAGGTTTAAATGAAAAGATCACTCTACAACATCGACAATTTGTAACAACCATGGAACCCTGTTATTTAACCTTTGCTCCATGGTTTGTTTTTTTTTATGCGGTCCATTCATGTTTGATTAAAATTAATGTTATTGTAAGTGAAGATACTTTGAAAAGTAAATTTAAATGGAAATGAAGGAAGGCTTAAAAGTAGACCAATGAAGCTTTGTAAGAAGCTACAATTAGAGAGTTATACTAATGTTAATGGAGACTGCATAATTTGTCTTCAATTTTGAAATTGTAACAAGTTTAACAATATGGCATGCAAGAGATATTTTCAACTGAAGCAGCATGTCAGTTATATTAGACTAATGGATTCAGAGATACAAAGTGAATCTTGCTTAAGTATTGACTCACCTCAGTGTACTCTGTTGATAAAATACGAAATTCTTGTAAATTTTTTACTAAAAGAATGTGTTATCCAGAATGTCTGTGTGTAGGATGTAACTTTTGGGAATTTTTGAAAGGTAAACTTGCTATAAAGTCATGGTTATATTAAGAAAGTTCCAATGGTCTATAAAAGATCATTGACTTATGATATAAATGAATATTGGCTTCCTAATACATAAAGCATTACCTGATCGCAGTTACCTATAAGGAGGATGTTATATTCAAACATTTTCATAGTTGGTGATATTGTTGATGGATGCCAACAGTTGTTGTTGCCATTGTGTTAAAACCTGGTAAATGGTTACTTTCTTCCATATGTACCTTGACTCAGGAAATTGTCATGATATCATTTGATATGTAATACTCTTACATATTGCATATTGTCCTAGGGCTAAATAAACTACATATTATGGTTATTGAAATTTACGTTTTCAGCTTTTCATTCAACAAAACAAATTTCTCATAATGAACATGTCCTTCTTAAGCATCCCATATTGATGACTAGGAAGATATTAGGCTCTATCAAATGTTAGCTGGTAAGTGCAACATCCTGACATTTGTTACATGACACAGTTGTGTATAGGCCCTGCACATACTTCAGCCAAGAGCAAAACCATCATCATCACAGTGCTTTTCCTTCTTTTGGTTTGTCTTATTCATGATAGTGCATTTGCTTCCATAAAAGTGGACGCTGGATTGGACCAACACTAGCTCACTAAAAAGTTATAAATGGTCTGGCTTTGGTAAGGTGGTAATATAGGTCTCTGTCTATTTTTTGGAGTTAGATGGTCAGATTAGCCCACATCATTGTGTGATTCACTATAAGCTGGTTCATACTTGCAAGGGTAGAATACTTCATGAAGCAACAGCCTGTGACAGCAGTCTTGGGGTAAGCAGAGAAGGAGGGAGCTTCTTGACATGGCTACAGATAAGGAGGCAGACGTTCGCAGGACTACTTATATGGTATTGCAGAGAATGAAAGGTGGTCTGTGCTGCGCATCTGTGTCCCTTGATCAAGCTTTATGAATCAAAACTGTAGAAGCGTTTGTTTTAATCATGAAGGTCTAATCTTTATGAAAACTCAAAAATGGCTTTTCATCAGGATCTAATACGTTTTAATTTTTGTCACAGAAAAGTGCACTTCTTCAGGGGCTCAGATTTGTGTCTGATTATCCCAAAGCCAGCGAATTNACAACGGACAGCTTTAAGTAGTGTTGACAAGATTGTACGCCAACGCTTGTAAATGGTACGCCAAGTGTAATACATGTAAAACGATGAAGGTATTTGAACATCTTTTAGAGAGCACTTAGCATTAGTAAAATTGTATTAGATGGAAACTATAAAATGAATGTATAATGGCTATTATGAACTGGTAATCTCAGATTCATAGATTACGTGGACGCTACGCCCCTGCCCGGGAAGGGAAATGATCCTTTCCTTTAATTTGGGACAGATAGCGTATCGACCCATGTCTCGAGTTTGCTTCGCATAAGATATGCAGTGTCGAGCAGTTTAAAAAAAAAATCTGAACTCTTTTAGGATTGGAGGTTACTTTCTGCATCACAATGGTTGCTTATCGAAACGATACACGTCAACTTTCACTTTCCTGTCATAAAAAGATTCCGGTAACCTACATATCTCTTCATTGTCGAGTCCTTTGAATGGTACTTGCGTGAACCAAACTAGCCTGCAGAAATGGATCGCAGCTGTGCTGTGAAGTCAGTCCTGACACTGCTATTGGTACAGATTTACTTAGCAGTCGTGAAGTGCAGTTTTGACCCATTCATGGACAGTAACTTGTTCACTATAAAGTGGCAAGGTCCTTTGGATCTTAACCAAGAAGAGGTATTGGATTTGATACTGCATATAGAAATAATGTATGACAATAATGTAAAAGATCTGCTTGGCCCAACAGTTATGTATGTGTTTTATATCTAGCTCTTCTTAGGTGGCTACACGCCTACAGGAAGAAAGGAGTAGAAACATACAATTTATTTTCACACTACACACTGCCAAGATCTAGACTATACTAGAGTCTAGATAACCATATTCCTTTTTCACATTGTGGCTGATGTTGATTGACTTGTTCATCATAAATAGGGAAGGATTTCCATATGTGGTAACTCCTACAACTACGGTCAGTACCATAATTCCGAATAACGTACTAATACAACCCTAACCCTAACCCTACCCCCTAACTTTAACCCTACCCTTAAGCCTAACACTAATGCCCATCGAGACAGGAGCATCAGTCGAAGTGAGCGTAACTCCTTATCGCCAGTTACCACATATGGAATCTTCCCATAGTCACTGACAGTAATTGGACATTTCTCCAGGTCAGCAGCTTAAAGGGCTTATTAAATATCGTCTCATAACTGGTGCTGGGCCGATCTCTCATTTTGAAAAGTTGCCTTGGCTCAATCTTTTCATGTCAAGGATTACAAGGATCAATTAAAATCTTTTTTTTTTTTTGTGCCTGGAGCTTTCAATTCATGAGGGAAAGGTAATAAGCCAAAACACCAGATTGGATAGAGGTTTGCAGTTCATATGCACTCTCTGTAGTCTCAACAGATTGCTGGCCACCTCCCCATCACTGCCAGCACCTCCCTCCCTCTTTCTGCCGTGCAATTTTTCTGCTCTGTCTTTCTCTTCCCACACCTGCGCCACTCTCCCAACATAATAGAAAAGTTTATGCTTCATCTCCAGATACACATACATATTGTTGACTTTTTTTTCTCGTTGATCTGTGAAGACCATTTCATTTTCAGAGTTTTGTTTTTATTTCGTTTCTTGGTTTCATTTTATTGTAGGAACATATTAAGTATTGCTCTTGATAAAATTTGAATGAAAATTATGATGGCACAAAGTCAAAGCTAATAATTATTGTACTCAAAGCTTGAACAAGGTTAGTGTAGGATCTGTCCATTCCTCTGAAAATGAATTCATACCCTTATTGCTCACATGTTCACACACACATACACAGACAGTGGCTCATAAATCAGATGCCTTTGGCAACCAGTTCGCATCGACAATACCATACCAGACTTCATTGCTCAGTCACCCTCCCCATCCTTCCAGCACATTCCTGCTAGCAACGCTAACCTATTTCTGTTTCCATTACCTACAACCTAATATTATAAACAACCTTACGTAATTTGCATTGTAGAAGCTGTGACACACAGGCTGCAATAAATTTGTGAGAACATGTGACACAGTTAATATTTTAGTTGAGCCAGATTTGACTGATTTACAAAATATCGAAACTAAAATTCGAGCCTGAGGATTGTGATCTTTTGAGTCGAGCTGCCTAGCCCTACTCATAACAGTCGCCTCTCATAATGTTTGTGACAGTGTGCTGCTGCTGAATATACTGTTACACTCTCAAAGGTAACACTAAAATGAATGCATACCATCTTAAGTAGCGATTTTGAACAATCCAGCAAGTACCGGGAAGAGACATTTTGAAATTCAGCAAACAAGAAGAAGTCAGCTGATTACATATAAGTGGGAACATTTGGACAATTATGTTCTTTTATCTAGTATGTTTGCAGCCTCACCACCCTCTCTTGCATTTCCAACTTGTAGGCTAATAGTGAAAAGCACAGAATCTTCAGATGCACTAGGTGAGATGCTTTTAGCATTATGCTGTGACCAAGACTGACTGCTATCCTTAGTGCTGTTGTGAAGAGCTATATGGTCTGCAAAACCGAACATGTACTAGACTGTTATGTCATTACACAAAATAGTCCTGCTGAAGGAGTCATTGTGGAATTTTGGTCTTCCTTGTTTCACTGTGATTAGTGTGAACATCCTAACAGAACAGGAATGACATATGGCTGTAACAAGAAACCTGTTAGTAGTAGCAATATTTAGTTTTCTTAGAGGCAAGGTTAGACAACGACCTGCTTGGCGTAGATCAGTTGATTCTTGTTTCTGGGTCAGCCATTATGCTGTCAGTCCGATTTGTGTTTATTTATTATTTACCAAATTCCTTGCTTATGGTGGTAGGTATAGAAGATTTCTTGATAGATCTGCATTTGGGAAGTTGGGCAAGACAATTTGATGTATAAAATATCTTGATTTCACATCCAGCTTTAAGTTTTAAGAGCCTGCCGATATCACATTTGCCCTTGCAGAAAAGAAATTGAAGTTCAACACATATCTTTTTAGCAACTTGGAATTGTATGACATGTATTGCTTTTGAAATATTTTACCTTTTCTTCATAAGGTGGAGTCATTAGGGGATCGACATGTGATGATAACAACCACTGAGAAGGAACGTTATCGATGCATTTTACCAGATACTTTGAGACAGGCTGATGTAAGTATTTGATTATATAATATTCAGGAAGCATCGGATGTCTCAAATTATTTGCCAGTCATAGTGTAATTAAACACCTACCAGTACATTGCAATCAAAGTACAAACTTTATTTGCAAGGGAATAAGAAAACACAGCAAGGGTAACTGCTCATGATGAATCAGAACAACAACCCAATTTTCTGTTGTTCCACTGACTGTGCTTCCAGGAAAGGTTCTTATGCATATGGATAAAATTTCATAGTGTTCTTGAAAATTAACTGAAGAAAATAAAAGTAGTTAAAATTACCATTTTTAGAGGTTCAAAAATGAAAATTTCAAATTCTATATTTAAAAGTTCAGAAACCTATGGAGTAACAACTTTTGATGAAAGTGAAAAAGCCATCTTTGACAGTGCACACAAAAATTGCTATACAGTATCTGTACAAACACAAAATGTGGATAAACACATTTGCAAGACATCCAATGCTGCAAAGAGAACTGATCCATAAAAGATAAAGTAATTCATTTAGAATGGGGTCAACATTATTGGAAATCAGGACTTTGTGTAACATTTATCAATTCCACACAGAATAGGAACAGACAGAAATGTCAAAGTCCATGTCAGTTTGGCATAATTTTGTTAGTTCTAGCTTAGTTTGTGGCACTTCACAAATCAGCCTGTTGAATTTGTGTGGACTAACATAAAGCAGATGTGTTGTAATGAAATGCAAGATTTCACCAATAGCATGAAGTAATTGTGACATGTTTCTCTTCCAATCAGGATGAAGCTTCATCATATATAGGTGCATCTGCTGATGAATTAATGGAGCCTCTTCTTAGGCAATCACACTGCTCATATCGGGTGAGATTTTTGCAGTATTCATACTAATCTTTACATTTAGATAAATGACTATATATCATTTTATATCATTAGCAAGTCTTGCAAGTAAATGTTGAAAATGGATTGGTATGAAATTTGTGTGTGGGGCCAGGGGATGGGGGTGGGATTGGGTGGGGGAAATGGAGAAGAGAGAGGAAAAAGGAGAGTAAAGTCTAATTGATCTTTAACTTATTTACTTGGAGTATTTATTTCTGTACTGTTGTCAGCAGATGAAGAATAGATCAAGTAAGATATCAGCCAAAATATTGCGTATTAAATGAAGAGTATGTTAGCTTTAGATGTATGAGGAAGAAATTACAGGGGTTTATAAAACCATAAGCAGATGGTTGCATAACCATGAGTTTATCAGACTTTCGTTTTGTTACACAGATTGAAAGTTACTGGACCTATGAATTGTGCCATGGTAAACATTTAAAACAGTATCATGAAACAAAGGAGCAGAACATGGTGAGTTATCTCTTTGTTTTGCACTAAATCATAATTAACAGTCACACTTTTTGTAGTCTATTGAACTATAGTTCACTTGCAAGACACTTGATATGCTGGTAAATTACATAATTGCTATGAGTGTATTTGGGTAGGAGAGCATACACAGTCACATTAAAAAGTAGTTTCATAGTGTAACTTCAGTGCCTGTTTCATTGTGATATGTGTCATATTTTCAGTGCTTAATGATAGCAGTATTTCTTTTCCTTCATGTCTGTATCAAACAAAGCCAGAGGCATTGGTGCCTCTGTAGTATATCATAAACACCTATACTTTCCTTCTCCTTCAGCTTCTAAATGTTCCATTTTTATATGCACGGCAAATTACCCTTTCTGTGAATTGGCCTGTCATTTTAAGTTGTTGTGTAAGATATATTTGCTGTACTGATTCCAGTTAGGAAGTAGTAGCAGATAGTAATGCATTTGATGCTCATCTGTGTCTTTTAATACACATGATGTAAACATTCAGATAACCAGTTTACAAAATGTGTGCTTGTTGGGTGATTAAATTTGTATGCTCCAAGAGCATAGTTCTACACACTAGAGCATGTAAAAGAACTTCTTTCATGACTGTACAAAATAACATTTCAGCAACCAAAGATACAAGAATATTACCTTGGATTTGGCAATCACAGAGAAAACTTAAAAGGTATTGTCCTCATTTATGGCTGGTAATGCTGGGTATGAGCACTGAGTCTTGTTTGCATTATTTATAGGTCAAAGCAAAGGTAACAGTTATGACTGAGCTGACCAATGACTTTGATGCATAGAAAGATTTTTCATTAACATTCTATAATTCTGATTCATTTATGTACATGTACACTATTTATTTTAATGGTCTGAGCCAAAAAAAAAAAAAATTTTAGAAACTTTTAAGCTGGCTTGATGATATTGCTCTCAGCACTGCGCTGCATAATGAACATGTAATAGCATTTTTGGGATGGGGTGGGGGGGAAGGAATATTGATGAGGTGGTTGGGGAAGATTCTGTTTTTATTTTTTATCATGGTATAATTTGCAGTTGACATCATGCTGCCTTTGTCTAAGCCAGAGTTGAGAAAGAAATCCTAGTTTGTCTGCATCAAACATAGAATGAAGATTCTTGGGCAGAATAAAAACCAATATCTGAATGGATTTAAACCCCCCCTCCCCCCTCCGCCCTACCCAATCAAAAAAAAAAAAAACAGCAACCAAAATTTGTAATTTCAAAGTCCAAAGCAAAGGAATGTTTATATCAGAGAATTAAAGTGGTCATAGAGAAACCCATTTTGTTATTCATTTCACTTTTGATTTCAGTGCAGCTTACCTTGTTCTAATATTTACATTTAATAACAGAACCAGAAAAACTTGATACCAGTATACCTATCAGGGATGTAGATGGAGTTGAGCTGCCTTATTATGAGGTGATCATGACAGATGGGACCAAGTGTGATCTGACAGGCAGTCCACGTAAGACTCATGTGTTGTATGTTTGCCAACCAGAGGGCAGAGGAGAGATATATGAACTGAAGGAAAGTTCCACATGTGTGTACGAAATTGTTGTACTTTCTTCATCACTGTGCAAACATCCAAGATACAGGTAAGTGGGATTTGTATTTCTATAGTAAGCCTATTTTATAAGAAAAGACTTAGTGGATATAATCCCTTTGTTGGATAATGTAACTTGTCAGTGATGTTTGGAATGAGACCTGTTTTATTTTTACAGGGAAGCAAATGTTGTAGTTTATTAGTTATCACAGTTATATTAGAAATGGAACAAGATTATTGGAAGAAATTTCATAATTTTCAAACTTCAACATTGATTGAGAAATGAGGATGGATCACGGAATGTGTTTGGATGCCCAGCATGGTGATAAGACTTCTGCCCAAGGCAGTGATCTTATAAATTGTGGACTTCTTTACAGACCAAAAACCAAGCCAGTGACTGAAATAAGGTGCCATGCCATGTTTGGAGCTCCACTTAAACCACGAGAACTAATCAGAACTGAGAATGAAGCAAGATACTTGCAAGATGCTGGCCAGGTAAACTTTCACCTTAGATCATAATCCTACAGGCGGTGGAAACATTTTAGCTAAAACTATTTAACTGTCCTTTCAGATGTGTTAGGCTTGACCCAAAAATTTGTTGTCATACACCTTTTCATATGACACCTTATTCACTATCTTTGCCTAAAGCAAGCCATGAGATTCCACCAAAGAGAATGCTTTCGGTATATTTACTTCCTGCTCATTGGAGATTAAAGCCATGAAGGATTCAGATATATAAGATTAATTGCTGAGGTGATTGTTATGATGGGTTTGCACTGAGACAGTGGATCCAAGCTTATGAATGAGGAAGAGGAGAATTCTATTGGACTTGGAGATATAAATCTATTGGGAAATACTTTCAGGTGTACATGTCACAAGAAGAAGCTAGAGCGAATGAGGTCCCAAGGGAGCCAAAATTTATAAGGAAAACAAAAACGGATGAGGAAGCTGTCCAGCATCAATCTCATCAAGAGCAACAGTCCAAACTTGGTGCTGTTACTGACAAGCAAACTTTAAGGGATTTCCTCACTGGAAGCCAGTGTTTGAGTGGGGTAAGCAGCAGTGTTTGTGAAAACTGTTGGGATCTGGATTTGAATATTTGTTTTGGGGATACGAGAACAGTCCTTTTTTTCCAGATTTTGGAGGAGGAGGAGGACTAATGTGAGGAATGGGGCTTTTATTTGTTAAAACTGTCTGAAATTATTCTATGGGGTAATTGTTGAATAGTAGTATTAGCTAGGCTTGCTACCAAAGTTTTCATATGTCTGACTTGGCAATAAAAATAATAAGGATTTCTAAATCAGGAAAAATTGGTGGCATCCTTCGAATTTCACGTATTGGTACCCTGTTCTAAAAAGAATCTTCTTTTCCTTTGTCTGTAGGAGACTGAGTTTTCTGTGGACATCACGTATTGTATAGCAAGTCTGAATAGTTGAGCCTGTACTGCAGTTTCTCTTTTCTCTACTTTTCTCAGGGCACAGGCTGGTGGAAGCATGAAGTATGCTTTGGAAAGTTTGCAAAACAGTTTCATATAGTAAGTAGATCTGCAGTCTTTCGCCCTGTCTTCCTTCTATGGATCTAGACTGGCCATATTTCATATCACTAGAATGAGATTTGACTGAGTCACTGAAAATTCAATCTAATTCAGTCCTAGTCTGTAGATAACACTGACAGGCATAGATCCATACATGGTGAACCACAGAATGAGAGCTTCCCATAATCCCAACTGAAAATTCAGTTTTCTCTTTTCACTCGTCAGTTTCAAATATGAATAACAACTGACAACCCACCACAACTATCAAAGGAAACGTTTAGTTCTTAATAAGTGAATACTATGAATGGGAACTTACTACCAGAAAATATGTGAAATGCAAGAAGTCGCATATCATTTATATGTTAATAAACTTCAAAGTGCTCATCACTATTAGCTGTAATTCATTGCGTTTGTGCTTTTTCATTTGAATATTGTGTGAGTGGTTTTTAGGCATGCACTTTGTGTGTGTGTGGGTGTGTGTGTGTGTGTGTGCGCGCGCGCATACATGAATATTATGTGTCTGTAACAGCATGGGCATAAGCTACCATGAGTCCATGGGTAGTGCTTTGAATTAAATTGAGGATGTATATATAATAATGCTCTTTACTGTTATTGTTATTATTTCACATGTGGAATGAATAATTTTGAACAAAAGTTACGAGTATGCAATCTGTGATAGAATATAATATGTCTATAATATGTTCATCAGTGTGAATGCGTTAACTTCAGAGTCAGAGTAACAAAAGAATACATTTTGGAATTCCACACTTAAAATAAACATCATAAAACCAAGACAAATTTCCCTTTGTGGATCAATAAAGTTATCCTTATCCTTATCCTTATCCTTATAATATGCAGTTTCACACGTTTTACAGATATTGTACAAGAAATATTTATTATGTTTCCCCCAATCAATTTCAGGAAAAAGACAGAGAAACTGCCATATATTTAGGTTACTGGGATAAGGACAAGCATATAGCGTGGCTTAATCAGAATCCTCACAAACGACCAAGGCCAGTAGAAAGCCGAAAGTAAGAATTCATTTTGTTATTCCAAGTTGTTTTATTTTTAACATTCAAAGTTAATATAAAAGCATGTAAGAATACAGAAGGAAGCTGCATTGGTTGACAGTTTCTGATCTCTTTTGTGCAAATTAAGGTTTGAATAAGTTTGGTTTGTGACAGTTATGTGAAAGGGTCAGAAGAGGCTGTAACAGAAAGAAATTGTGGTACACTGAAATATATCTTGGTTTCAGTAGAGTACTTTGTTTCAAAATGGCATCAGATTCATCATATTAAAAATTCTATGGTTTCATTATTTTGAGAGATGACCATAATTATTAATCATAAGTGATTTTTTCAATACTTGTTAAAGCATTATACAACAGTAAGGAAAACATGGTTAACTGGGATGATGTGATTTTTTTTGTCTGACAGATGACACACTTTCAGCATTTTTTTTTTTTCCGAGAGGAAGACAATGACATTAGTACTTTGATTCATTGAGGCATGCTTTCTTGGAGAGTCCATACTTAAAATGTCCTGAATATATTGTCAGTCATTTGTATTTTTTATTTTCTATTTGTGTTTTAGGTATGTATCACTGTACTATACAAATGGTGATAAGTGCGATATGACAGGAAGACCCAGAGACTGTGAAGTGAGATTAAAGTAAGTATAGCAGTTTGCAATTAAGGTGGTGTCTGGTAATTTTTATTTCCAGAGAATGAAAGGCCCAAGTAGAGACATGCTGAAACTAAGACTTAAGCCCAGGCTTCATCAAGATGGGGAGGAAAAATCAGATATGGTTAATTTGATCATTAGAAATGAGTGAAACTATTCACAATATCTCTCCTGCCAGGTTGATTTAATAAGAAATAACTGAGTGAGGACATGCTTCCTGAGATATATAGTGTGATGTTGTACCGCTTCAGGAGAGATATAAGCCATTGAGACGCAACATAAAGATTGTTTTGTAGGATCAGGCATCTAATGTGATTTCTGCCGTTTGGATGAGGGGATAAGTAGTGAGTGAGGAGAGGGAAATGAAAATAGAGGAAAGTGAGACTTCAAGTCTAATGTCCCATGTAAAAGTTATCATCTGCTTCATAAATATGTCAGCACTTTTGACCTTTGTCATGACTAACATTAGACCTTTGTTTCCCCAGGTGCCTTCCAACTGTAAAAAATCCTCATGCTGTAATTCTATCATTAGCAGAACCAGAAACCTGCCAGTATGTGTTAACGGTGAGTACATGCACAGAGTGAGTTTAGTAGGTGGTCTTGTTTCTGCCACCCTTTTCTGGGAATGGCATATTGATTGATTGACTGGTAAGTGATTGAACTTTATTTGGTAATGGAGCAAAATAGGCAGAGAAAATTATAGAAGTACAATGGACTCATTGAAGCTCAGTCTGTTTTATCGCAACTTCCAGAGGATTGCAACATTTTCTGGATTGACAGAATATTGTGTTTCTAACAGTCACTGGAGATTTTCTTTTCTGTTGGAACTGTTCCTATGCACTGATAAGCATAATAAAGTGGATCAGTAGAACATGTATCCCAGCACATATTATTATGCCTACTGTGATTTTGTATACTGTGAGAAAACATCCAATTTGAGTGACCATGCAAAGTAATCCATGAGAAGGAAAATTTTAACAGAAAACAGTGACTGATTCACTGTACCAAGAGGACATGAGTGTCTCTTATTGTTCTTACATTACATTGCCCTTTGTGCAGTAAAATCTTGGTAATGTCATAAATGCTTCAAATTTACATTGTGAGTGGTTATTGTGTATTGAAATCCTTCACACTTATTGGACTTGCATCAGTTGTGTTCCTAGTAATCCTGGAATTAAGAGACCTGCATCTACCAGTGAAAGCAAATGTTTGAAACTGCAGCATCAATTAGATTGCTCAATATCCAGTATAACAGTCTGAATGGCTTTTGAAAAATGTTTTTTCTTCCTGGTTTATTTATACCATCCATCTTCACAGTAATATCAAGGTCTATGTTTTGTGATATATATTACTGCAAATATCATATTAGTGCTGGTGGATTTACAGATGCACTATTTAGAACCAGCGGGAACTTCTGTATTTTAGGATGGAAAAGGATGTGTGTGACAGTTGAGGAGTGGTTGAGTTTTATGCACAATACAGAATGCATGATGTATTTGCATTATTTGATGCTCTTATTCTCTCTTTTCCTCTCCAGGTTGAGTCTGCCTTATTTTGCTCGATTCTTAAGGATGCAGATGTAAATGGTTTGTTTGAAAATTTAGAATTCTGAGTTATCGACATGTTATGTGCACACAGTGGGAGCTCATGATCTCAAATCTCATGTATTCGAAAAATCTGTGCATTCATTGAATTGCTGTGGTCCAGAATCCCTTAACTCCTTTGCTACGTAATGTTCATGTACATCCTTCCTCTTTGTTACAGACATTTCTTAGAGGTTCTGGTATGTCCCGAAAGTAGTGTCCCCATTTACTTATTAAAATACTCTCTATTTGTGAATGCTTCAAAACTACTGTTGTAAAAGCCAGCATTGTAATGACAGCAAATTCACATATAGCAGAGTGTTTCCCCTTTGCTTTACTGCAAGGGCAGATCACTTAAGTTTATACAATTTTTCTTAGGTTGGTCTGCTTGGCTATTGTACTATGTGCATGAAAGGATGAATCATGCATGTTGTCTGCCAATATTTCAACTTTTTGACAGCAAGAAATGGCATATTCTGGTTGTGAGTCCATGATAACTTGATGCAAATCAGCACTTGAAAAACATGACATAGAGAAGGGGTTAAGTTCAAATGTACATGAACTGGCATGAAATCATGGACTGATCCACAGGAGTAAAATTTCATGAGTTCCTACTGTTTAAAAGCGAAGTTCAATGATCTGTTGTATGGATGAATGGATATGAATGAACATCTCACTCCAACTGACAGTTCCTGATACATTAAATAAGAGATTAATAAAAGGATATGTGATAAGATGTATCAAACACAGGGATGAGTTTTGTTGGACTGCTAATCTAATGCAGAAATCTATGTTACAGAGAATGAAATGCATTTTATTTCTGCAGTTCATTTCATCAGCCACATAGCTGATCCGATGGACATGGAACATCAGAAAGAAAATTATTCAAAGTGAACAGTTTAAAATACTTATGCAATTGTCAGCTGAATTGCCCAGATTTTATTTTTATGTGGTACCTTGTCTGCTATGAAGTCTTGAAAATCTAACTTACTTTCACCATGAGTCATTCTTCATTGATTCATTCGAACTGGTTTACAAAATTCTGAATGGGAACTTCAACTGGTATTTGCTCAAAGATTATAAGTAAAGATGGAACACATACAAACATGTTTATTATGAAATTCCCTTATATAAACAACTATTCCAAATCACTTTTCAAATTTTAAAGGAATATCTGGCCTAGATCACTCCTTTGAATATCACACAATATGCACAGCAAAACACAATGTAGCAAGTCCCAAGAATTTCATAATATTCATGTTTGTGTGTATGTTGTTCACCATTGGCCTTCTTGAGGAGAATCTTTATTATAGTTGAACTGGTGTGGAATTTCTGTAACATGTTAACTGACTCTTATAATTTCAACTCCCAGATCATCTGAAAGAAATTAATTTAGCTTTGATAATTTTTAATCATACTTTTAAGTCGTTATACTGCTGGAAGTCATGCAAGAGAAATTGTGACCTGTTTCCTCACATTGGTAAATAAGTCGCAGTGACCAAGAAAAGATTTCTGTGAATTAAGATGAAAGAGGTGTTCGTTATTGAAATTAAAATTTTTGCAGTATCCATTAACCTTGACATCTGATCTATTTGCTGAATAAATATATAATTATTACAGTTGTATTTTATGTGCAAATACATTAATTTTGATATTTCATGAATTTGTTGAAAAAGATTGTTTTTATAAACATTACATAACCTTTTTTGTCTTTGTACCTATTCATCACTTTTTAAAATAAATATGCCTGATTTAAGTAGTCCATAGTTGATAAATGTGCCTAATTTCAAATCTTATCTAGAAATGCCCATATCTAAGGAGAGAAGTAGCTTACACCCTGAAAATTGCTTAAAATCTTTTGTCATCCATTTTCTCAAAACTTCCTTTCCCACACCACCGTCTAGTGCACATATCTTGACTGTCAATGGAGCTACAACAGTTTTGGTATCAAATTAAAGATTTTAATACACCTCTCTCCAAAATGCAACATAATTACCGATTTGAGTAAATTGGTCACAATAGCACCATTCTACCTCCCTCCGAGACATGACATAATTACTGATTTTAGAAAACTGGTCACAATAGTGACATATTACTCTTGTCTTTTAGGAACTGGACCATTGTTCTGTACACAAGTTTTATTGTGTTGTCACATGATAAGAAAAGTTGTCTTACATGGATTGTCTCCTTAGCCAAGCTGTTTTTGTTTTTTGTTTTTTTTTTTTG
>JAWQUT010000031.1:3094706-3160111 GCA_033807755.1 Ellobium chinense
TACTGATCGGGGAAGGGGAATAATTCTAGACGCGAGGGCCAAACCCGGTAACTCTAGCTCTCCTTATTGCGTCATATTACATACGCGCACGGTAATAGAACGATGCTCTTTCTTCGCAAAATTGACTCAGTGGGCACCATAGATAATTTTCAGAGAGAAAAAGTATTGAAAAACGGAAAATTATTTTTGATGTGCGTGTCCTACTTTAATTTAATTACTCTTTCAATCCCTACGTTATAAGACATTTAAGTCATATTTTTGTGATACTGGTAAACAAAGGTAAAATGAAATTGGACATAATGTTGCAACTATGGTACACAAAGTGTTAAATTTATGGAGACTACTTGTTTTTTATGTTTTGGATTTGTTAATGGTGTTTTTTTTCTGAAAATTACAATTCATATAATGACAAAATTATAATTTGGTCTTTTTGTGCTTTTTGTGCCTTTGCTGTGTGAGCAACCTCAGGTTGTCATTTATGTTTGAGATACAAAGAGAGAAAAAAGCTCAGGCTTGAGAGAGGACATACATATTTAATGAAAGAACACCTGAAAAATTCAACAAATACTGTTTATTAAAATATTCCACTGTTTTATTGAAATACCCCACTCACACAATAAACATGCCCAGAATGATTCAGACGGTTCATTCACTGATTCCAGCTTCCTGAATCCTAACCTTATAATACAGTGTGTCAAGTTCTAAGCAGACTGATTGGCTAAATCTTTAGATGACTCCATAATTATAGAACATATGTCATGTTTTGCTACACAGCTATTGCGATAAAATATCATTGTGCTGTTGGCTATCCTTCATGCCTGCTTCAGCTGGCTGTGACCTGTGTGACAGTATTCTAATATTCCATTTGCTTAATAATTAACCATTTGAAAAACCAAAGAAAGCAGATTCTCAAATCAGATGCTCCTTCCATTGTGAGAAGAGTAAAGTTACAATAGAGTCGAACACACTTAATAAGGATATGCTTGGAATGTAAACATGAATACTGAGTACAGTATTTTTAGTCTCAATTTTTCTTCTTTAAGGTTACATGTATGGTTAATACGTATTTCTATTAATAAGTACACTTTCAGTCAGTCTCAAGGTGTCCTCATTATCCATGCTCCACTGCACATTATAAGTGACTGTCACAAACCTGCTGCCTTTTTGTGGCAACAAGAAACAGGGCATTCCAGGTTTTCTCATCCTCACTTCTCATATAAACATGTAGCATAATCGGGAATAAGATTAGGTGATAATGCCACAAATATCATCATATTGCCTCACTGCAAACAGGAGTTTGTAAATTTTGTTTCTTTGTAACACAAACTACAAGAAATCTTTCACTGCTTGCACTAGTGGACACATATCAAACACACTCACAAGCAAACATTAACAGATTGCGTACTGCAGCACATCGCTGTACAACTGTGCAAATTAATCTAGTTAAAGATTGCATGGCACTGACAGCTACGATTTGTCATGTGTCTTTTCCAACATCTTGTGATCTGTCTTTTTAAATGGTCCCCAGTCAAAGAGCCTGCACAGTGCTGTTGTTTGAAAGCCTGTAGATGAATTCAAGTTTAGCAATGAAACTGCTAAGCATAAAACACGAATAAAAGAGTGTAGGAAGATTTGGTGAGATGAAGAAAAACTGAATCCAAGATCCATCTCATATGGTCCGATATCCAAATTGTTGATGGCATGCACATAATGCATTCTTATGCTCTAACACTTTGTATCATATTCGCAATATTGCAACATGGTGATGGAATAAAAATATGGAGCTAGTAAACTGAAATTGGTATTCATAGTGCAAGAGACATCAGCTGAAGAACTTTTGAGATGTCAACAAACCTGTGTAATATCTTGGGCCAAATCAGTGAGTTAATGAATCCTAGCAAATTTTTGGGGGTCAGGAATGGATGAGGGTGGTTTTAACCATCAGGACCCCTACTCTTGTCTAATGAAGAATTAGATGCTGACAGTGATGACAGCTGGGAAATTATGTAAGGGACAGAAATGAATTAAACATAGAGTAAGACAGAAACAGTGTTGATACTAGGCTGGGTCAGAGCCATGGTTGTCAGCTATGGGAAGAAGTGGACAGATTGGGGCAAGGCAGATGTGAGTGTGGCTAACAGAGAGTAGCACTTAAATTTTTCAGAGGGATATAACATAGATGGTGACTGCTCCAGCCTTCAACAGAACAATAGTGATTGTAGCCTAACCTAAGATCAACAAATGAATGGACTAGAAGAAGGACACAGATATGGTGAAAAGACTTTCAAAATGAGACTGTCTTGTTATGAACAAATCATGCTTGGCATATGCTACATACATAGCACATATTGCAGACATTCAAATTTTCTTTATACAGCTTGACAAAATTTTGGACATGAAATGTACTGATTCAGGTCTTTTCAGTTCCATATGATTTGACTTTTGATACATTAATTTCAGGACAGTTCCTTGAATTTTGTATTCTCCATAAATTTTCAAAAATTTCCGTGGAGATGTTTAAAGAAATTCTCATCAGCTATTCAAACTGGCCACTTAAATCATGTGTAAATATGTCATTTTGTACACATGTATTTACAGATATTGTACTTAAATTTGAGTGCATTTTGTTGCTCAGTACTTGCACAATGACTTTTCTTTTTCTGTATTAAGTGTGCACCCTCAATTTTCAGTAATACTCCAAAATAGCTTTGGACTCTGCAGGAAATACAGTATTCATATTCAAATTACAGGCTTTCAGCAGTGAAATATTATATATATGTGAAGAAATATCATTCAAAACTACTCTTCATTTTCAAACATCGGGCACTCTTGGTAGGTCCATATAGTCAAACACAAATATCGAACACATGCAAGACAAAATCATAGTTCCTTTAATAACTGAACAAAGCTTTCACCAGACTCGAATTTATTCTTTATACTAGTGCTTCACATATTCCTTGAAATTTGTCATACTTGAACAAGAGGAGGTAGCCCAGGAGAGTTCTAGTTATCTGTGCTTGAATGTATTTCTAAGCACATTCAACCATTCCATCTCATGCCACAGCAAAGCTGATGAAAGCCACCATCATAAGACAGTAACATGCTTTTTTGTTTTAAAATCATGAAAGCAACTCATGAGAATAGTATACACTGTTACAATTCCATGAAATAATTATATAACAATTATTGAAATAATGTTACTTACCCAAAAATAAACCACCACAAAGTGTATAATATATGGCACCTCGTATTCCCACTAGATTTGCATTCCTGTAGGATGAAGAATTATCAGTTGTATTTTTAGGAAATTGGAGAGCTTTTTCTACAGTGAAGAGAAACAAAGTATCTGATATCAGCACTGCTCAATTTCCCAGCCTGTAGACTGTGCATGTGTGTGGTTGATGTGGTTCTTGAATGCAAGTATTCTGAATTAAGTGTCATTATAATTAGAATGAGCATCACATAGTTCTATTTATAAATTGTTTGAAACATTATTATATAATACCTAAATAAGTAAACAGGACAAAGGCAACTCATAAACCAATGTATAAATCACATCTTTCACAATACAGCCAAAATTTTCCTGACAATCAGTTCTATCAAAGCATCTCATCTCTGCTACCACACTTGTGATGAGGTCATAGTATATGTCACATATCCTTTTCTTTTTCTGTGTGCTGCCAATGTTGAAACATTAGTTCGGATTGTGGTTCAGAGTTCCTCTTCCTCTGATTTGCTTGATTGTCAGCTGATAAATAAAATCAGCAGAGTAATGATCACTCCTTTCAATCAAAGTTCTACTACAGTAGTATGAGAAGAATTTCCTGGTCCCCACAAGTTCTGGGTAACAGATTTCTTCTTTCTGTATAACTTACTTTCTCTTGGCTGCTGCTGCTGAAGTGAGGATGATAATCCCACTTATCATCATCACACCCGTGCCTACAAGTTTGCACTCTAGGCAGTCACCTGGAGCAAGTGGTATCACTTTCAAAAGTGCATTGTGCAGGCTTGAGTCAGAATGCTGCCGGCCATCGATGACCTGCCAATCTTTTCCTCTGACACTGATCTGTCTACCATGCTAGGGAAGATATTTAAAAATGCAGGATTCGAACAACCAATGTTCCATTGCTCCATGTAACAAAATTGAATATTGGGTAGGATTTCTAAATGTCATACCTATCTCTTGGGACAGCATTTCTCCTGAACTGATTGAGTTCCTTTCAGATGAGATACACTATATTCAAATTATACAATAAAGTTGGCAAAATGTTACAGCAACCTAGACATGAGAAAATGACAGAAAGTCAGTAATAGATGTGTAGGCACATGCATGCTTCCACACAAACATACATTTACAAATGCATGCACCCCCATTCCTTCACTTTCACACTCGATATAAATTAATTGATCTGTGCCGTCTTGGTGGCGAAAACATAAAGGACCTGCAATATTTAGTGTTCAAATGTTTGAAATTGTTTGATTCTGCTACATCCTTTTGATCTTACATAAAATAATGTTACTGCTTTAGGATCTTGAAAATAAAATAACTTTGGTCAAATAATTCCCAAATTATTACTATCACAAGAGCCTGCCCATTCCAGTATGCTTTCACATAAGCCTGTGTCTCTCTTTTTCAAGCTTGCCTCATTTCCTCTTAAATTACCCAGAGATACAATGAAGTTCTTGTAGAAATCCCGTCGTAATCTCATCTTGAACATGTCTAGCTTCTGCTTTCCTGCTCTGACTCGGTACCATGGTACTATATTGTTGCAGGATATAAATTACAAATGGTGCTGGCAAGAGAGGAATGATTGTTGTGACATATACTGTTTCTGGAAATTGGTCGCTTTAAAAATTCAGCATTATATCCTATTAAATCATAACGTGCATCTAATAATCCCTGCTGCCGGAAATGTAGTCTTGCCTTGGTATACATGCACTAGACTGAGATGAGTTAACAGCTAGACTGTAGAACAAAAGATGCTGAAACTTAAGCAAGAGCTGATTTTGCTGCACTCAACAGCAAACACTACTAGATTCCTATGCGACAGAAGCTCATAAACACATATGTTGTTTTCCCCATCTTCAACTTCTCGCACCCAGCAAACTCTTCAGAACTCAAGTTGAAGGAAATGAAAATAATATTAAAACCACTCAGAGAAACAGACAATACACAGCACAGAACAAGGTGAATGGGAACAGGAAAACCAAATTTTGTTACAAACACTTGGTCCCAAGACTTCATGTGTTGTCATGTAAAACTGCATGTCACGCAGCATGCTGAATAGTGCATGTCCGGGCATATGTGACTTTGTGTGTGTTTTTAGCACCACTGGGGAATTTCACAGGCTTAGTTTATTATTACTATAAAGGGTAAGCAACAATGAAGATGTTTACACAGAAACCTTTTTGAAACCTCAGGGGAGAAGTGAAATTTGGGCAATAGCCCAACACTGTCCCACTTAGTGCTTGGTTTAGAGTTAGATGCTAAGTTAGGAAAAAAAATAAATATATATATTATTATTAGATAAGAGTCCACTCTTTGGGTGCTGGCAGTGCTTTCAGTTTAAAGCTTGATGATGGGCGAGAAGAGGTGTGCTCTGCTTACCGTTTCTCAACATTATTAAATTACTATACTCTGACTCTATTGTCTTCCCGCATCACAAACCTTCGGGATGCGTGTGAAGCATGCTGAGCTTCATGAGTCGACTGTTGTGAAGACTGTTATCTATTATACACATGCTTCAGTTAGGGTCAATGTTACGGGAAAAAAACCATCTTTGGAACAGGCCCTAAACATTTTCACTTGTTACTTAAGAAACTTTCATGTGTGCTTTCTCTCTCCCCCCACGGCTAACCCTAAACCAAGTACTAGACTAGACTAGGCAGGGCAGTCCCCAGATACTACTGAAATTGGGTTCAGATAAAATGGTTAAGAGCTTGTAAAAATCTGTAAAATTCCACCTTGTAGTATCGTGGACCTCGGCTCACGAGGTTATCACACTGCTGAGTGATGTAATCGGTGTAACCCTTGTGAACTGTCTATGAATGACCAGGCAAACAACCATTCCTGTGTCAAGTGTGTACTTGCCAATGTTACCTCTAGATCATCCAAGACAGTATGGTCTTGCCTAGTGGCATGTGAGGAACTGTGTCCGTAGAGCCATGATCGCAGCTGATTCATAACAATACCATTCGTTAAAAGCTAGGCAGGCTACATTTCAATCATTGCTATCACATATTTCGTAAGAGATTTTTGATCCCACGATTCGGTAAAATTACCCTGATACGTTTTTAGTAAACGAATAACATTTTTATTTTCTAAACGCATAAGATTTCGGATATTTTTTCCATTAGACAATTTTCGAAGCAAACGAGTCAAACTTATGAAAACTTTTACGTCAACTCAAAGTCCTGGAACAAACATGTGGGCTGATGTAAACATGTTGAAGGACAACTAGATCTGGGCTAGGCTGTCTCAGAACGAAGGCTAGTGACCACAATGCAGAGCATCATCAGTGCCAAAAGATATATAGACATAAATCTATCTAGTCCTGAGTGCAGGATTAGATCTAGTCTAGTCTAGTAGAGATAGCTTATTTACGCAGTTTCTGTCTGGTCTCTGGCTGGTGTGATCGACGTACGGTACTATTTTGGTCTGCAAGTATTCTGGATTCTGGATGCAACTCAACTGCAATCCTTGTCGTGACTTAGTCTAGTCTAGTAATTCATAGAGCAAATCAGCAACTAAAACCAAGATGATGTAACCATGCTAAAGCATTGCTATTTTTTTTTTCAAAGGTGCACTGACTTTTCAAATATTGCCTCACATAATATTATAAACAAGACCTCAACAAAAATAACCGGCTTTTTCATAAATAAAAAAAAAAAAAATGACTGGGAGGAATTCCATATGTGTGCCGGAAAGATTTCTGCATGCAACACACCGAACCAACAACATACCCTGACCCTAACCCTAACCCTAACCCAAGGTCAGGATTAGGGTTAGGGTTAGAGTTAGGGTTAGGGTAGGGTTAGGGTATGTTATTGGTTCGGTGTGTTGCATGCGGAAACCTTTCTGGCACACATATGGAATTCCTCCCAAATGACTCTAGACCTAGAATAGTCTCGGGAGGATTTCCATATGTGGTAACTGGCGGTAAGGAGTTACGGTTGCTTCAACTGGGCAAGATTTCCGCAGGCAACAACCCGTTTAATCACTAGGGCTAAGGTTAGGGTTAGGGGTAAGGGTAGGGTTAGGCGGTTAGGGGTAGGATTAGGGGTAAATAATCCAAATGAAATTCATCCTGTCCCATCAAAATAATACCTCTTTAGTATGTTCTTATTCTGGGGGTTGTTGCCTGCGGAAATCTTTCCTCGACTGATGCTCCTGTCTCGATGGGCATTAGTGTTAGGGTTAAGGGTAGGGTTAGTGTTAGGGTTAAGGGTAGGGTTAGGGTTAGGGGGGTAGGGTGTTAGGGTTAGGGTTGTATTACTGTAGTACGCTATTCGGAATTAAGGTACTGACTGTAGTTTTAGGAATTACCACATATGGAAATCCTTCCATAGTCTCATAATCATATAGGGATCATGTCATCTTAGTCTTATACCCAAAAGATATGTTTTTAATGTTTGGATTGGAGTGGGAATTTTATGCCGTTGCATTGGTTTCATGTTGCATCATACAACAAATGGCTCTAGTGATTCGTAATGTCATGAGTGCAATGTATTCTTGCATGGTTATATGTTATATGATAGACTTCATGGCCAGCATGGCAGTCTGTCTGTGAATGAGTGTCAGTAGTTTGGCATCTCAGTATCTTGGACAGGTCTGCTTATTGTATCTGTGTTTATATCCACTCATCTTTATTGGACACACAGAATAGAATGTCTGTTTGTCAGTCTGCTTGTCAGTCTGTCTATTTAGATCTATTTGCAAACAGAATAAATGAATATTGAGTCAGCATGAAACATGGAACCAAATGTTTAAGGTTTTATGTTTGAATTCAAATTTGTTGTCATACAGATACCCCTGTGGATGTACACCTAAACTGTGCTATGTACAATTGTTACCAATATTGTGCTATGGGAAAGACAGCTGTCTGTTACTCTTTGTGATATAAATATTACACCTTTAATTTTTTTGCAGGTTGTCAGAACATGGATAGATTGCGTGCCTGGATTTATGGTCATAATAGATCTACAGATAATAATGCCAAGGGTGAAATGAGGGAAACTGAAGCCAATGTTGAAAGCCACACAGTTCTCCAGAAGAATAACATCAGTTCTCCCCATCATGATGCTCATCCTTCAGAAGTTGTCATAGATCCAGTAGTAGCAGAGTATTTCAAGCTGTTTCCAGAACCATACAGAGAAAAAGTAGTCCAGCGATATGTAAGCTTATTATCAGATTTGTTTATAATATATTATCTGACTTGGTACTATGGCATATCGACCGTCTCACACTTTGGTAACATTTGACCCATTTGCCATTATATTCACAGTACATCGGCATTCTCAGTAAACCACTTGAGGTTGCAGGAGCCTAATTGGATAAACTATTCTCCTCAGACTATATGAACGTTCTGAAAAGGCCAAGACTAGTCTGTAGGTCTGGAGCCACCACTGTGCTCAAATTATATACTGTTCTCAGTAGGGGTCCTTCATTTAGATTTTTTGTAATGTCAGTTTACATGAAAAGGTTGTCCAAAATTTGGCATTCTTTTGCAGACCAGCTAATCACACAAACTGAAACTGCTTAGACCCTTGAAAAGAGCTGCCTGCCAAAAATCTTTATTTAACAAATTCACTGATGTATCTCACAACTTTTGCAGTGTAGTTTCATGTTATACGATTATTACTGCACAATCTGTCCAAAGGACAGATTTTATACTCTGTTATTATCGACTCTAATAGTCAAAACTCTAAGAGTCAACACTTTTTTAGCCAGTTAGGCTCCTGCAATCTAGAGTTCCTGTGCTTTGCCAATTATATTTGTTTCATTGTTGATTGTTTCAATTCGACCATGGAAAATTGGCATTTTGTTAGCTTTATTGCATTTCTAATGCTGTATTGGTTATTGTCCAAGTTAAATTGCTAAGTTTGATGGCGGTATTTTCAATGACTTTTTCATTTAAATGAATGTTATTTAGATTTCTCTTATGCTAGTGATGAGTTGCTGGTAGTTATGGAGAGACTAAGTGGCAAAATGATAGTGAGGGGCTGAAAACTTAATTTTTTTAGGTACACATACTTAGTCATATCAGTCTTTAATGTATCAAAAGTATTGATTCTGGAGGAAGATGCAGCCATTTATGACATTGCAGTTCATAACTTAAAATTGAGCTGGGTGTTTTAATGGCTCCTATAGCATGTTGTAAAGTAAAAACATGTGTGTACATAAGTTGATATGGCTTGGATGATTATTTAAAATATTCTAGCATGGCAGCATGATTTCCAGTCATTCTGAACATGCACCTATGTGATTAGTATCCACATGTGCAGCCAGAATTTTTATGCAGGTATGGCTGCACTTACAAGTACATAATTACATGCTTGCCTCATAAGCAGCCATGCCATTGTACATTCTAATGCCACATGTCTTGCTGTTTAAATTCATGGAGTCTGTTAGAAGTATACTTGTATAATAATGAACAGCCCCTACACAGCCAATAACATGATCATTCTCATTTTCCATTTTTTTTCTAAAATTATAAAACTCATTCTTAGAAGTCAAGACTCTGTTGCAAGGGCTTTCACAAAATTTTCTTCCCTTGCTACTTCCCTATACAAACATCTGAAACACATTTCTTTGCAGTTAACAAAAGAATTTTCAACGGCATTTAATTTCACGGGGTTCACTGGTCTCTCTTCTTTCTCTTGCTCTTCTTCAATTTCAACAACCTATCAAGCCTCCTAACTCCTCTGAAGCTGATCCCTCCCTGATTTCACTTTGATGAGATTTTTTTTTCGTCATATTATTTATATACCTCATAATGACCGCATTCAGATCTATCCATCTGGAAGACTTTCAACAATCATCTCCCTTCACGAGAGGGAGAAACTCAAGGGATAGGTAGTAGATCCTCAAGCACTACCAAAACCTCAGATGTCATTTAGCATTTATAATAGATGCAGTGATGAATAGTCTGTTGATTGTTGCTGACTTCTTTTTCTAAAAGATATTTTGTACGAGTCCTCCCATGCTGCTTTACCCACTGCTGCAGCCATTGAAAATCTTTAATTATAAAGCTTATGAAGTTATGACTGAATATAACTTAAAACCTCTTTGGCAGCTTATGTGCATTTGTTCATCATTCTCCAAGTATAATGACAATGTTGAAATCATACACATGCTTTTTTGGGGTGCACAATATGCATGATTTCAGTAACTAAGAAGGAAGGCTCCTAATTTTACCCTCTGGGCCCAATTATACTGTTGTTCTACAACTGGTCGTAATTGGTTTAGTTCTTGTTTGTATCATAAACTCAAGTCCTCTATCACTTCCACCTTTTACCTCATATTGATAGCATATGAAGTTCTTCTATTAATAAGTATACATTTCATTGATCCCAAGGTGTTTGCAATTATATATGTAGCCTACTTCATAGAATCTTGCCTCTTCTTTCTTTCCAGAGCAAGCGTGAAGGTATTTACAAATGGGACTTTTTTCGGGTGAGTTGTTGATTTATATCTAAAGTGGTATTTTACATTTCTATCTGTATCATACTAGTTCTTGAAATATAACTCTTCAATCAGGCGTCATGCAGAGAGGTGCTTATGGACCAAAATAATCTCACTACTAATGGTGATCATTGTGGATATGCACTTTTACAGTTTGACACTTATGTTTCACGTGTGTTCTTTTAAAAATTGTTCTTGATAAGATCAGTTTATTTCCTGCCCAACTTATTTTGTGAGTTTTCAAGCAGTATTGCTGAAATGAAGGGCATTAGATCCGTGCTTTGACAGAATTTTTTACAGAGGTTAGCTCTACAATAGGCAGAGCAAACATTGCTAGTTCTTTTTGGTACAGTTTGAAAAGATGACAGTGTTTTTTTATCTTAACATGTATTATCCACATTGACATATAACATCCTCCAGAGAATGAGCATTTTTATATCGGGATTTTAGTAGCATGAAAAGGCCTAAATCCTCATAAAATTCTCATGTCCTTAAGTTTTAAAGCTTGCACATGATTTTCCATAAGTTACCAGAATTGGTCTTAAATCTGGAACAAAATTGATGACAAATTTTATGACCTAATTTATGAAATATGACCCCAAAAATCAACACCAGTGATAGGACAGATACATTTCATCTGGATTGAAATACATGATACATTTTATCTGGATTGAAATACACGATACATTTCATCTGGATTGAAATACACGCAACTGTTTCTCTCAATGAATCAATATGTTACAGGACCTTGCCATGGCTAATGAGATGCATCAAGCCATGAGAGGTGTATTTCTTGAGGATAAGAGAGAATTTGAGGAGCTGCAGCGAGAAAAGTTTAAACTTGAGTGGGAGAATGAACAAGCGGAGAAGAAGCGTCTGTTCCTTGAAAGAGAAATTCCACCTTGGGAGAAAAAAGTTTTGGAATTTGTTCCACTGCAGCCAGGGGACAGCATGAAATTGAAACTTTTTCAGACAGTCAACCTGGTAGCCCTGGGAATGGCTTTCATTTGGATGGGCCTATCATACAAAAGGAGGTTTGTATAGAAACATGTACATTCAGTTTTCATACTTTGAACTTGTTTTTGGCAATGTATTCTTTGTCTCTATAGAGTACAGTTTCATAATGATGGTACTGGGAGTGAGTACTTTCCTTTTTCTAGCACACATTGGCAATACCATAGAGAAAATGCAATAATCAATGCTATGATGGATCATCCTCTGTCATAATGATATTGATAGTGTCAATAGCAGTTTGGTGCTATAGCCACTGGAAGTAAGAGGTCAGCCGGCACTAGCTTAGTTGATGATCTTTATGTGCACGACTGCCTGATCTATCAGTATCAGTCACATGTCCTGTTGGCATTAATGTATGACATGCTCGTATATTATCAAAGAGCAGCAGACCCACTAGCAGACCTGCCAACCAAATGAAATCTGGAGTAGGGACACCTCATCTCCAAACCTCTCGGGTGTGGCGCGAACGTTCAATATGCCGGAAATGACCTACCGCAGACGACATACCGGAAGCACAATGTGTGACTCCGGCATTAACTCGTGCGGCGATGATCAATTTTAGTTAAATACTGTGATGATCGGGTCTTATATGACCCGATGACTTTTTTGAGGAAATGATGATCGGATCTGATAAGACCCGTGTGTATTGTCTTCATAACTTTAAGCTTAGCACCCATAGTGGTTATTTTGTGCCTTTTAGATGACTGTGTAGAAAGATGGCATGCTTTGAGGCCAACAAAGTTTGATGCCATTTTGTCGTTTTTTCTTGAGGAAGAGGGATGAGTACTCTTTAGATTACTTATCGTTTATAAATCACATTGTAGGCTTACATTAAGGTGGATAGGTCCATGGTTTGTTTCTCTGTTCAAGTTTACGCATTCTATCAATACAGTGACAGTCAACATGTAGCCTAGGTGAGCTTATGACCTTTTAACCCGTGCGGCGGTGATAGACTTTACTAGTTACTCACTCCCGTGATTGGGTATTATAAAATCCGAGTGTGTTGTCTACAAAACTGTAAGCTGAGCACACATTGTAGTTATATCGATCCTTTTAGACTATTGGGTATTGCATCCAGACTAGCAAAGTTTACTCTTAATTTGTCATTTTTTGGGGGAAGAATGTTAAGTAATCTTTAGATTACTTATTATTTGTCCTACTGTAAGCTTAAATTAATATGGGTTGGCCCAGGTTTTATTCTCAGTTAACTGTTTACACCTGAGGCCATCGACCTGGAGGATACTTAGAAAAAAAAGTTGACTTCGCGACTCCTTGATAGACTGCAATATCAATATATATGGACAGGGATGCATGGCTTGTGAACTGGGTCGCAGCTGCTCTGATGGAGAGAAAAGTCCCCCTTCTATTGGGTTTATGGACGTCTGAATCCATATATATATATATATTTATGTCCAAGATTGCCTCAGGGATATCTTCTTTCACCAGTACTATTCCACATCTACACTGCTAGGGTGACAAGGATTAAATGTAATCGTCCAGGAAGGACATTAACGTTTGTAGACGATATCCTCATATATAAGACTGGCCCAGATAAAGCATTCACGATACGATGCAAGCCATCGCTTAGTGGAGTGATGAATCTAGCTCACAAGACTACCCGCAAGAGGTCAACTCTTTAAATAATCATATAGTCCTGGCTGACTTCCTCGTCATCACCTTCCAGAAACATATCATAGAAAATGCACAGAATTAAATATCCCGGGGTGACCTTTGGTTGCAGCCTGTTTGTATAGGCACCATGGGGAGCGAATAATTCAGAGATGCAAACGAGATATGGCAACGCTGAAATCAACAGCAGCTGTGAACCTGGAATAGAGTCGACTGGTTCTTCTGCACCATCAGTTGATCTTAGCGTTGGTCAATTATGGTCTTGGAATCCTCACGCTGTCACCACCACAGTGTGATCGACTGGAATATAACCTGAATGAAGGTATGCACATCGTTAGGGGTGCATTAGAGAAGCCCTTATTGCGACAATAAGACACATACTGGGACTCGTGTCAATAAAACCCAGATATGCTTGCCAAGGCTAATTGTGAGTAGGAGAGGACAAGGGACATCCCCTACATGAAAACACTGCTGACATCCACAGCACAGGAGTTAAGAGATGATGTCATGGATGACACAAGTAAAAAAATACCACTGAGCAAAAAGATACTACAGTCGAGTCCATGTATGTTGAAACCGGATACCTCCAATTATTTATTAGTCGAAATAAAAAGAAATAATAGGTTTTTTTCCTTCTTTGCGTCTATTAATTATCCTTGCATAAGACGAAGTAATTAATGCCCATTTCTGATTAGTCCAACTGCTCAGCGCTGCCACAGAGGCAAAATCACCCCCTGGCGTCTTCCCCGCGTGGTACTAAACAACGCCGACGGCTTGAAAAACAAAGAAGACGGTGCCGCGGATAGAGAGTGGCAATAAAACTGGACACTGCGAGTGCCATTAACCGCAGCACAATAAGTAGGGCGTGTGTATTACACCACCGCTGATAAGACAGTCGGGGGAAGAGAATGCGGGAGGGCTCGGCGGTGCTGAAAAATCGATCGATAATTAAACATCTCGGCAGCAGTGTATACATAATGTATGCACTGGCCCATTGCACTGTGACGGTAAATAAACAAGAGGCTGCCCTCGTGACCTCCCCAGTGTGCTCGCTCGCTCGCGTACGGTTGACTCATCTTTATCATTTTCAACTTGAATTAAATTGAATTTGTCCTCTAAATAATGGCTTCCTCTAATCCTGTAAAGAGAAACCTCAAGACTCTTTCCATTGAGTCGAATATTAACATGCTCCAGGAAATCGACAGAGGTGCGATGTCGAAGAATGTCATAGCTGAGAAATATGGCGTTCCCGTAAGCACGCTTTCTACGATCTTGACAAACCGGGAACAAGTGGAAAAGGCGGTGGCCTCTTCATCTATTAAGCTATTACTCAGAGCGATTTCTTAGAAAAAGAAAAAATCCCATTTAAAATACTTTCCCAATATGCCATCTTTAGTTACATCCCCTGTTGAATCACCCTCGCGACCTCCCCAGGGTGCTGGCTCGCTCGCATACGGTTGACCCGCCTTGGAAATCGTTAGTCGAATCCTGATTTCTCCAACTCATTGGGGTGGTCCCAGCGAATTGGAGTTAAACGGACTCGACTGTACTTCTCCGGTCCCCTCAGCAAAAGACTTAGTCGAGGGAGAGGACTAGGTCAACTCTGGATAGCGCATGACATACTTCCAGAAAGTAATCATCATCCTTGGCAGGAAATGCAGGAAGTGGGTCCCTGGGAGAGTCGACCTAGAGATTAAGCAACTCATTGCTGATAACTGGAGAGAAGACGATGCTATCGTGTTCACTGATGGGTCTGTGCTGCGTGGCTAGAAATCAGGATAGGGCTTCTCATTGAGAGACAGGGTCATCACTGAATAGAGTGGAGAGTAAATCAACAACTTTTTCCGAATTGAGAACGAAGGTGGAGGCAGTCACCGCGGCTCTAAAGTAGTTCTGTGGGACCACAGTAGCAAAAGCAGTCATTGTGACAGACTCACAATCCATGCTCCTATAGGTCCTAAACGGATGGTTGCAGCATGAGTGAATGGACTATCTGCTGACCTCCAGGTTTCACAGAACCACAAGGATCTATTGTCCAGGACATGCTGGGATCCATAATAATGAAAGAACTGATCGGCGGGGACATTACGGATGGATAAGGCAGACATAGAAAATTAATGAAAGATCACCTGTTATCCGCAGACATATCAATCGAGGAGGCTGTGGCCCTCAGACTGCAAGAGGTTGTGCTTACAAAAGGACCAGGTCAAAAGGAAAGGCTACAGCGAAAAAGGGACAGGAGGATACACACAGGGTGACCGGCACCACTGGCATCACCATAAGTCGTTTGCTGCCGAGGACTGAGCACATATGGGTCTGCCCAGAGTGCAAAGATGTCAGTTCTGCAACTCTGTAACCAGTTTACGCCATCTGTCAATACGATGACAGTTAGCATGTAGCCTACATGAACTTGGGACTATACCCCTGATTCTGGCGTTCGAATACTTTTATAATGTAAGATTAATCTGTGGATTTTAAGATCACCAGTCCTTATTCATGTGGGTGAGATTTGAGTAGTATGGTATACGTTTTTTGCAGTAGATCCATGATCATACATTAATTATGTTGCTGGAGGACAACACAACACTTAACTAACACATAACTTAAAACCTTCAAATCCCTTTAACCTTATGGCATTATAAGAATGAACAAGCTATTGAAACTACTGTGTTTCTCTCTGGTTCACGAACACCTTTTTAAGTGGCATATCTTCGATTACGTACAGCATCTCATCTTAGTCTACTTCGAATTCTGTGTCCTGGCCGTAAAATGATTGTTTTCCTCGCTATCGATTTCATCTATGATACGACTTTCCTGACAACTGTTAAAATAACGTTTTCTCTTCTGTCATCACCGTCCATTGTGTGAATCAAAACTTCGAGGCCAACAACTGTGCCAGAACAACAAGCAGTTAAACCTGATGTTGTTAAGTAGCGCATTAACAATGCGTATTAAAAGCCAAAATAATATTAGAACCCCTGATGTAAAAATAATAATGGAGGCCCTCACCTACAGCTGATAATAGTCAGAGGTATGGAATTTTCGGTATTTGCTATTAAACGACTTTAGCAGCAACAAGAAGAAAATCTCAACCATCAATTGTTCTTAAAAGTCATCGGGTCTTATACGACCCGATCATCACTGTCTCTATAATGGTGATCGGGTCTTATACGGGGGGGTTGTGGTCAGAAAGTAGTGGTCACTCATTAACTTATGAGTGGAATTGATTGATTTTTTAGTAGCTAATAAGGAAAATGAATTTTAGGAAAAGTCATGAAATTTCACATCCGAGAAGTGATTTTTAACAGAATTACACCTATTTGAAGATACCCCCGGGTCNNNNCTCCCCCCCCTCCATCATCGCCTCACGGGTTAAAAACGGACCGACTGCAAGGAGAGAAAAAAAAAAACTAACGGAACAGCAAAGTAAAAACAGCAATCAGCGCTCGCCCGACCAGGCTGGGGCAAAATGCAAAATCGGGACGGTCCTGATTTTATCGGGACAGTTGGCAGCTCTGCACTAGAACTTGTTCACTGCAAATTCTCCAGGATGCTCCAAAATGTTTTGTTTACATATTTAACAATGATCTTGTAACTTTTTATCCAGCCATCACTCTGAGACATAAAGATTGCTTTTAAAAAGTGCTGGTTTCTCACAGAGAGTTTTGGTAATATTAATAAGCATGTTTGAATGTGTGAGTATAAAAAGATGAGGCAGGGTGTTATGGTGAATGACACAATGACATCACTAGGGCAACACTTCTAATTTCACTGAGTGTGTATCACCTTAGAGATGATTTGAAAGTGAAAGAAGTAAGCTGAACTGAGGTTGACATGGTTATGTGATCAGGGGAATTGTCCATGAGAGGCCTTCTAAATTTCAGTGTGATCCTAAGAGTTGAAATACCCTTGGTCTGCGCCTTGAGAAACTGTGTTGTAGTTTATGTGACGCTAATAATACATAATTTCATTCACTTCCAGTAATCCATATGCAAGATGGAAAGTTTATTCAACCCTGACAGGAACATTTGGCACATGTGGTTGTAAGTATCTCAAAAGTTGATTTATTCTCTGTTACCTAAGTAAATTAATGTAGCCCAATAATTGACCACACAGCAGTATCCTAAGGTTGTCCCTGAAAAGTGAAGCTAATGCAGGAGAAATTATAATATTTGTTTTGTTTTGATCTGGGATGGAAAATTGAGTCACACTGCTGAATTCATCATTTAGTAATAGTTTCTGATAAAATTTGACTTCTCTATGAGGATGAGAATGATGTCAACAATGCAATAACTACAGGAGCATTTTGGACATCATATATTGAAAGTTATGGATCAGATTCTGTGATTTTCTATCCTTCAGAAAATGTTCAGGTTGCTCAGTACTGGTTTCAAGTTTCAAGACTTTACAATCTCTTCGCACATCTAACAAGGCAACACTCTTTAGATTTGGACATTTACAAATAACATGAAAAGTAGCACACTATAGTGCGATTCACAATTCGTGACACAGCGTTCTTTCAAATCTATCATAAACGGTTGAACTTACAGGTGTCAAATTTTGTAGAGCCTCCAATCTTAATTTGTCTATCGAGAAAAGTATATTTTGGACACTACTGCATATGAAATAACACAAATTCCTTTTTGAAACTATATAAAATTCGCTCTTTCCATTGGAGATCGATCAGTAGAGCCATAATCATCACAACACATCAATCTATGACGTGTATTTTGTTTACACTGAAACACGTACCATATAGTTGCACATCACCTTTGATGCTAAATTGGAAGTTTTAGGCCTTCACATGTTCAGCAGTATATACCTAACATTGAATAGTATCGTTTTCATTTATTTTGGATGCACTGCATGCTGGTTGACACTATGCTGATAGTGTGAAATCGCTGATACTGAATACTGTAGAATGCAACAAGAGAGGCAAATAAGGGAACGTTCCTTGCATCCATTTCCAACCATGTAAAATGGGCAAGTATATTTTCCGGAGTCGTCAATTCATCTTGCTTGTTTGCAGTATATATTTTCAATACAAAACTTCACTTTCATAAACGAGACAGGCACCTTAAGTGTGCATACTTCCACTACAGTACAAAATTGGAGAAGAGGATGTGGGGGCCTTGCAACCGGCCATCCCAGGTAGTTGTCCTTTACACACCTCATACTATTCAGGGTGAGCTCTTTACAGATCCAACCTGTCCATCGGTCACGATAGTTAATAATTTTTCGAGTTACCTTATTGGCACTCCAAACGACCAATCAACCGAACGACACACAGCAGATCTATTCTTCATAATAAACATAATTACAGACTGACTAATTTTTAATGCTACGAGGTATACCTTTTATATGCTTGGATTAACCTATTTCTACTGATCATATTGGTTTCAAAGTTGGCAGAAGTGTGCATAAATGCTTCATAACATAAGATTGGGAAAATGTTTCCATCATTTCAACAAACGTGACACGTTTTATGACAGGAAGTTTGAGGTTAGGTAAGGCCGTCTTCGAACGTCAAAATGGAGCTAGACTCGTGATTTTCGAGCAATGATTTTGTACGACTACGAAAGGGGTTTAACAGCTATGGAATGTCTGGATCAGCTAACAGCAACATTTGAAGAGTCTGCCCCTTCCGAATCAAGTGTTTACAAATGGTATCAGGAACAGACCACCAAAGTAGACCTCTCCCCTGGAACACCCGTCTCTGTAACTACAAATGAAAACATAGAAGCTGTGCGAAAGTTGGTGGATAGAGACAGGAGAATGACATATGAGAAAATAAAGGAGGAACTTGGCTTCTCATCCACTACTGTCTATAAAATATTATATGAACACTTAACTCACTGAGGACTGAGGGTTGTGGAATTTTGCAACCACTGGAGACTGAGCGTTTTCAGGGTGATTTCAAAAAATCATTGTGAGCTTCCTAATCATCCAAACTCAATGAAATTTTGCAAACTAGTTCATTAATAAATCTCCTACACAGCAATCTAAACAGCAAAGCTGTAGATGCATAACTTTTTGAATTATGATTTTTTGAAAATCCCTGATTTTTTCACCTCCCAGGTGACTTGCGGTGACCTCAAATAAAATTTTGTAAAAAATAATAAATGCTGTTTCTTTATAGTTATTGTGGTTTGAGTGAATGTAAGTATGACAGGACAATGCAGGAAGACCATATTCCTACCTGTAACACTTTATTTGAACGTATAAGGCTCTGAAAATCTCCTCTTCTTGCTTCTGCTTCTGGTCGTCATTTTGAACGTTCAGGCAAGACTGGTGCTCGCTAGAGTTACCTCGCTTGTTTTCACGTTACTNCGTGACTTTTGAGTATTTGGAAAGAGAAAATGTAAAATCTCTCCCACACCCGCCTTACTCACCGGACCTAGCTCCTTGTGACTTTTTCTTATTCCCATCAGTCAAAGATCAAATGAGAGGGAAGCGATTCTGTGACAACAAAGAAGCGCTTTTTACATTTAACAAAATAATCAAGGGGATAGCTGCTGAGGGGTGGAGCCATTCCTTTGTCTCTTGGTTTAGGAGGATGCAGTCATGCATCAATGCTAATAGAGAATACTTCGAGAAGTTGTAAAAGTTTCAGCTCTCTAGGACCAGTAGAACATAGTTAGTCCGAGCATATAAAAGGATACCTAGTATAAATTAAGCTAAATGCGTTTACCCAAAAGACGTTTGCCTTTATGTGAGATTGTGTTTATTTGTAAACATTTACTCACTGCCAACACTGAGCACGATTTTGCCCACCCTGCCTAAATAAATAAGTAAAAATGACCGTCTAGCTCATCGAGGCACTGTAATACTCTACACACTATTGCTACATCCCCTGTTTTCGATTTTTATATAATACTGTTTTGAAGGGAAAAAGTTTATTTTCCATGCAATTTTTGAAAAGAAAAATAGTGTAGACAAATTGAGATGGGAGGCCATACAAAATTTGACGCATGTAAGTGCAACTGTTTCCGAGATTTTTGCAGAAACGTCTCATGAATTGTGAATCGCACTATAATTGAAGTGTGTGCAGCATAACTGACTATAGATTTCATGCCAACATTTAATATTTTGTTCTTATTCTTCCTGTTTATTTTTAAAGGTTGTCAGGTGGCAGCAGCTAGTCGACTGATGGACTTAGGACCATTTGACAGATCAGTTGATGACAGAGATTTGATAAAGAAAGGAAAGGATGATTTCAAAGAAGCCTTTAATATAATTAGGTTATATTTGGATGATGCTTTTAGGAAACCTTAGTTGTGATGTGTCTGACGCTCTAGTTTGTAAATAATACACTACAGAAAATTTTTTAAAATGTTTTTAATGAATCAATTTGCTTTTATTCAAATCCACTGAATTGTACATGTGACATATGACGAGTAAAACATCAAGGTTAAAACTATTGACTCATTCTCTTTTCTTTCAAAGTGAATCATAATTGATGTTACAAACAAAAAAGGAATGAGAACAGGAAAATCTGACCAATTTGGCATCGATCAAAACTCATCCTCAAGGAATACTGTGCTGGATTTTGAAAATTTGTTTGAAAAATTCTGGCCATAGTGACTAAAAAATCTGTGATGATTCTAAAAGTAAGCACAAATTGGAAAGATTCCACTGATATTCTGAGGAGATTCAAATAAAGATTCTTACTGCATGAGAAACTGATTTATCAAAAAGGATAAACAAGACTGACCATGTGGCAATTTCCTGAACCAAATCATTTTGGCAGCCTAGCAAAAATATTCACCTTCCAAACATAAGGCTTGATAATGATGGCAAACACAGTATTGCATTCAGTCATATAATGGTTTTATAACATCCCTCAAGTAACACACAGAATTACCAAACATACAAACTTCCAAAGCACTAATATCTAAGAAAGATAACAATGGTGATTATAAATAGAGTCCTTCTGGTGTACCCTCGTTCTTGCGGTACAATACATTCTCCTTGGCTTTCTTGAAATCTTCATTCATCACTTTCATTCGCCTCTCTCTGAGGGCAAGCAAACCAGCTTCAGTGCAGATTGCCTGTATAAAGAACATGGCATTTTAGTCAATTAAAATCTAATTAGTATACAGCATATGACTTATACTGAATCATCATTTATCAATATCATAACTTTAGATAACATGTACATAAAATATACTGATATGCATTGCTATTATATTTTCTGCTATTTCTAAGATAAGGAGAATATTCCTGTTTCCTTTCCACAAAAACTGTATTAAGTTCAAAGATAACTAAAGAACCGGGAGGCAGTCAGGAGTGATTATTTAAGCCACTGAAATATGATGTAAGTTTGTAGTGAACCGTGTTATGCAGGAAATTCACTTGTAGGCACAAATAGTCATATGCTTTCCCAACAGTTAAATGAAGTCTCAGAAAAGCAACTCATAAATGTTTACTTGTTTGAAAGCAAAAGCTGAATCAATACCTTAATATCAGCACCAGACAAATCGTCCTTTGACATGACATAGTCCTCAATGTTCACATCACTGGCCAATGTCATACGACTTGTATGGATTGTGAAGATTCGGCGTTTTGTCTTCTCATCAGGAAGAGGGAACTCAATTTTTCTATCAATGCGACCTGGTCTGATCAAGGCTGGATCCAGGGTTTCTATTCTGTTTGTTGCCATGACCACCTGTATGAAAACAAAGTTGGTAGTAATGCAGAATTAAATATTGCGCTCTGCGTAAGTTACAAAAGGACTCCGCAGCAAAGGATGAATTGGGATGTTTACCCACATTCTGGATGTTCAATTTAAATGTAGTGGGTAACATATGCACATACTTGCAGTACCTTCAAAAGTGAAGAAAACCAGTGACCATCTACATATACAGTAAAGATATATTTTCACTTGTACCCTTTTTGACAGAGGGCATGCTTTTGAGACAGTCCACTGTGCTGCAAATAAGATTTACATAGGCAACATAAGATCTCATGTGATGAGTCTGAAATACACTAACACCCACCTTCACATCTCCTCTAGAGTCAAAACCATCTAACTGATTCAGGAGCTCCAGCATTGTTCTTTGAATTTCTCTCTCTCCACCAGAGTTGGATTCATAGCTGCACAGAGAGAAGACACAAGTGGTAAAGGAATGAGCTGTTGCATTATAAATTCACATAAAATGTGAACATTCACATCATACTGTAATGTGCATTGGCTATTCACTGCCATATCTGTTCAGTCTAGATTGTGGACTGTACTAAGCATAATTTTTAAAACTTTTGACAAAGAGTCTGAAGCTGACATTGGGAAGAAGTATGCAAAGGCAGCATTCTTATATACTAGCAAAGTTGAGGATGGTTCTCATTAAGACCTCATTTTGTTATTTACATTTAATTACACATTATTATGATATGACAGAACAAATTTAATGCAGGCTTTTGACCCTGAGCACCCTAAGATTTCCACCAAAATTTTAACCAATTCAGAAATGCATATTCCTTTGTGAATGATGATTCTACAAAGGCTTCCTTCACATCACAGATTTTCAGCACATGGTAAGAGCATAGCAATGCACATTGTGACATCTGTGAACCTAAAACATGACAACAATGCTGCATTTTCCTTCTTTTTCCCATCATATGAACATGAGTTCATTGACTGTTCACCACATCCATTGCTTAAATTAATGCTTGAACAGTTCAAACGCAACAAACCCACTTTGACAGCCTCCCCCTTATGACTTGTTTACATCCAATGTGCCCTTTCAGTGTCAGGAACTAACCTTATCCATGCTTATCATTCAAGTAACTATTCTGTTCTCACAATAACATTTCAACTTCACATTTCAACTACAGAGGAATCCTGTCACCCTCTTAAAAGGAATCATGATTGAAGATGTCTTGTCTGAGGAATCAACATCAATTCTAAAAAATTAAAAATATATTGGCGCCAGCAGTCACTCAGTTAAATGTGACAGGTAATTCCTGAAAATAAACTTACCGTTTGGTTCCCACAGCATCAATTTCATCAATGAAAACAATAGAAGGTGCATGTTCCTCAGCCACACGAAATAACTCCCGAACTAATTTTGGCCCATCACCCTGAAAGGAAATGAATTTCATTACTAGGTGAACAACTCACAAGTCTATGGGAGTTTGATGGGAATGAGGTAAATAAAACATTGTCCTAAAACAAAACATCATTATACAACCAAAGTAATGCATGTACTATTCTATTCTTGTGATGAATAAATATCCTCAGAACTTAACTTAGCATTTTCATTACTTTTCAAATCAAATTAGAAATGTATCACTTAGCTCAGGGTGGGGAGCTAGAAACTGTAACTTGGAAACTCACAGATTAACTGGACAATAATTAAATAGAAAATACCAAAAAAAACTTACAAGATACTTCTGAATGAGCTCTGAACCAACAACCCTCAAGAATGTAGCTGAAGTTTGATTTGCCACTGCTTTTGCCAAAAGTGTTTTACCTGTAAAATATGCAAAGTGCAATTTTGAGGACAATAACTTCTCATTTCATATATAATATACATTTGAACACACTGACTTCAAAAAAGTCTAATTATAAAAATTAGCATTATTCCAGAACACTTCACAGGTCTCAAACAGAAAACTGGGTGAGAACATTGCAAGATAGGTTAAATATTAAACAGTTTACAATATCTAATCAGGCATGTGTTTCTGTACTTCTAGATGAACAGAGTTGATAATGTATTAATAATGATGAAGAGTCTACATATTCCTAGTGCCTCCTTCCTCTGAGAAGCTGACATACATTGTCAGTATAGGGTCTTATACCAAGTTAGGTCCTTTGCATGGTTTAGTATCAGTCTGCTCCGACTTTTAGGCTGGTTCTAATAACAGTCTCTGAGTTCATGTATGAGGTTTTAACTCAAGGGCATAATAATTTTATGATAAATACAAATAGATCTCTTCACAATGATAACAAAATTATGTGTGAACCACGATTTTTCAAATCTCATTTCTGTGGAATTTTATGTCAATATGGACAAGATGTGCATGGTAACAAAAAAAACCACAAAAGCCCAAGATTGATTACAAAAGGAAAAGCTGTAACTTCTCTCTCTTTTTCAACAGTCGTGATAAGGCTCACTTAACTGACATAAGACAAGAACAGAAATCTGTGTAATGGACATGTCAAATCTGCATTAAAAATCCATACAATACTGCCATACCTGTGCCTGGTGGTCCATACAAGATGACCCCTTTTGGTGGCTTGATCCCCATTTCCTCATAGTATTCAGGATGGGTGAGAGGGAGTTCCACTGATTCCTGCAAGATGGAAAAATCTTATGTGCAGGTATACTTCTACATAAAAAAATAATAATAATAATAATATATTTATATAGCTCTCATTTCCATAACAAGCACTGGGTGTTTAATTCACTGACATACTTTCAGTATAAACAAAGCCCTGAGCAAACAAGTATTATGTGCACAACAGGAGCAGGAATGTCATGTCATCAAGAGGAAAATGGATCAGGAAATGGAGGAAAACCAGCTAGTGCTACCAGCCACTGAAAGTAGCAGAAAATTCACAATAACAAAATTATACAAGGGTAAAGGATATTATCAGGCATACTTTTATTTCTTGAATCTGGTTGTCAAGACCACCAATGTCTGCGTAAGTCTCTTGTGGAGCTTTCTCTAATTTCATGACTGTCACCATAGGATCTGTGTCATCTCCCAAAACACCAACAACTGCGTGGACCTGGTTAAACAAAGAAAGTGACATGTCAAAAAGATGTTAAGCTGCCTTAACATTCTGAAACCCTAAGTCTTAATCTATACATCTATTTTTTCCTTCTTCATCTTTAACATCAGAATGATGTGTCTAAGAATTAACTCATTCCATGCCAATCGACGATATATCGTCGATATACGTTGCCGTGGCTGCGCCAATCGACGATGTATCGTCGATATCAAAACCTTCTTTTGTTTTGCTACTACAGGTCTGGTTTGAAACTTTTTAGTACTCATAAGTAACGACAACTCTTCCTAAACTTCCGTTCATGAAATCGGTGTTAGTTTTGAGTTGTTGGATGCGATTTTTGCTTTTTAGTAAGAAATAGTACTTTTAGAAAATAGTGGCCTGGAAAAAACGTGGAAAACATACTGGCATGGAATGAGTTAAGGTAAAATTGTCTTGTGATTACAAGCAAACCTGTAGTCTTTTCTTTCCTCAAGACTGAAGTTCATCATATCTTACAATTAAGGAACTAATATTTGTTATAATTTGCTGATCCCCAAAAATACCAATGCTTCCAGTAAATGAATCACAGACAATATACACACACTTACAAACTGTAATGGAATACAGATACATGCTGTACAGCAATTAATTAGTACCTTGTGGTTTAGTAGCACTGAGCAGCCAGGCTCCAGCTGATCTTTGTCCACGAATGACAGGATACTGACATAATGCTCACTACCAACAGAGGTAGATACAATTGCATGATTGTCATCAATGATTTCCTCCAAATTTCCCACAGACATGGGTGAACCACGCAACTCATCCACTTTGCTGCGCTCCTCCTGAAAACAAAATATCAAAGCAGCAATTTAGTAAATGTTATTCAATGTTGATCTACTCCCATTTCTGACCAGGAGTGTGGTTCCAGTTGTATCCAATACCAGCGTGAAGAGAGTGAGATAATTATGAAATGGGCCAAGAGAAGCATAGCCAAGTACTCTGTAACTATTGCTTTCCTTAATGACACTTCCTAGAACTGCTGCTGGCAGTAACAAACTTTTAAAACATGACATATATCTACACACATGGGATGTAGCATATGAAGTCTCCTTAAGAAAGAGGTACGTGGCAACAGTCAATTAGCATGATAGGCCAACTGTTCTCAGATAACTGGTTTAGCAAATGATAGATTTCTGAAATTAAAATTCAGAGTAGAAATTAACAAAAGTTAAAGATTATAATATAGTTTTCAAACTGTATATATGAGGAAACAAAATAAGTAAATGTAATTAGTCACTTTAATCTTTACACTCAAGGACGAATTTTGATTTTTGTATGTAAAAACCCACATTTTATCATAAAATATTAATGAGAGGGAAGAATGATCAGAAAGTAACCTCATGCTTCTCTTCTTGGGGCTTGAGTCTTTCCTGATTTTTGATAAACTCTTCTTCCATGAGCAGATAATCCTTTATCCTTTCCAACTTCAGCAGTTTGAGACGACATCTTGTGTAGGGAGTGACTGTACAGTAAAATTGTCATAAAATTAAAAACACTGCTCATATATAGTTAAAATTATATTACAGACATAGTATCAAAATGTTTAATTAGCTAATAAAACAGAATCTGAGTGAAACCTGAGACCATGTCCGAGCCCTAATATCTAAACACAAACAATCATGAGCATATAATACTTGTCATTTGCACGACAGACACATGGAAAACGTGAGTTCCCTCAGTTCCTGGGTATCTTATTTCTTATTCAATTTACAGATGATACTTGAACATTTAGAGCTTCCAATTTATCATTATTAGAGGTGACAAGGATTACATCTGCTCCTTTGTGTGTTTCTGCTACAGTGAGCAGAGGTTCACAACTTCAGTTTCTAGTCATTATAATTACTGTTCTTACCCTGGGGCAGCTTTGTGGCAGCATCAGGTCCTTTTGTTTTCTTCTTTCTCTTACCAACCCGAGTAGGCACTGGTGGTTCATACTTTCTCTTCTTCTCCTAGCAGATGATATTGAAAAAAAATTCTTTAATTTATTTGCAATTTTAATATAAAATAATTTAACACATTTCATCCGCATGGCACATAAAAAGTATTCATATCCACATTTATGAAAACTCAAGCCTATGGTGAGCAGTTTAATGTGAATGAAAAGGATGGTACATCAGCAACATCCAATGGCACTGGTGGATAAAAAGTGTTATCCCTTTCCTTGCTGATGCACTCAACTTCACCTTGTTACGCTTCCTTGCTGACGTCTACATCATCAGGCTGTTCATTTGGTCACCTTTTTCATGCCATATTATGTATACTTTTCCATTACATCTATAATCTTGAATAGTATGGCATTCTACAGTACCTTTCTTCCTAAGTTTGTGTGAAATATGAAAAGCCTAATGTGCATATTTTTTTTTAAAAAACGATTTTAGTTCATAAAAAATATTTAGTAATCTTGGCAGAGTAATGGCCCTTTAAGTGGTATTTAAGAGGCATGTTTGGTGGGCAGTTGTTGGGAGCAAAAGAGTTAAAATAAGTGGTAAATGTAAAATGAGTGGTGTAAGATCAATATTATGTCAAATACACCACGAGCATCTTCTAAGATGAGTTGTAAAGAAAATATGGATACCTGTAAGCAATTATGACCACTAATGATGATAGATCAAAAGTGAATGAAAGCAATGAAAATGAATTAAAATATGAACTAATTCTTACCTTGTCATCACCATCTTTGTTTCCTCCACCTCCTGAACCACCTGACTGACGTTGACCCTACAAAATATTATGAGAGTGTATAGCGTTACCAACTGAACATTCCAGGCTCTTCTTATAAGGTTTGCAACATCTTGTAAAAGTAGACTGTAATGAATGCACACTGATTTGTCACTCAATAACAGGACTGTACAGTGAATGGATATTGATGAAGACAGTAAAGAAACTAAAGTTGATGTGTTTGCTATTTGTGCATAATCCAGTCCAAAATGTAATCACTGGTAGTAACAGTAATCATTCTTATCATATTTGTATGCTGAGATTGCAAAATATAAAAAAAAAGGGTGAGTTTGAGAATTCAAGGACTAGAGTGGAGATATTGCTAATGAATTTGAGTTCCTAATAAGCTTCATTACCACTGTGAACTGATCAGAGTTCAAATAAAAGGCATACATAGCTTCCCCCTGTACACATGTTTTGTGTGTTGTTGGTAATGAGATGGGGAAACCATGATTGTGCTACAGAGAGGACAGGGAAAGAAAAACTCCTGAGACTATTTTCGTTGTTATTTTCTTTAGATTCCACAGTTTTATCAGTATGTTCATGTCATACCAGGAAAGTCATAGCATTCTAATATCAGAGGTGTCCAGGCTTGAACTAGATTCAGTGTCTTCTCCAGACTGCCATTTAAAATCCTCCCCCTCTCCTCAAAATATATTAATGTGTATGATCTCCCCTTCTCTCCTGCACTCCAAAGTTAGCACCGTTTGAAAACAAAATAAGTCTTCTTTTAGACAGCAGCAATTTGTAGACTAGTCTATGACTAAATCAGTAAATGAACTGTATCACTATCAATACTCTATCGATATTTTTTCCTTTTCATTTTCAAGGGTACGCTCAGGTGGAATAGGAGGGGTTTGGCGTTGACCAGGGAGGCAGAGTGGCTGTGCAGGTTGTAAGTCGTACTCAGAAACTGAAGACTATCAAGTCTAAGGTATGTGTGTTTGACTTGCACACTGGGCGGTTTACATTGTAGTGTCCTTGGGAAAGACACTTTACTTCCGATTCCTCACTCCACTCAGGTGTAAATGAGTACCTGGTTTTAGAGCTGGGGTGACTACGGCGTCGCACCGTTGGCGACCAGCAATGACTTTGTTATGTATTTCATTTGTAATATTATCAATTTACTGATGTACATGTATGATGTATTATATTGTTCCAAGTTCCATGTCTTTATATATATATAATATTATTATGAATGAAATTACAACAATGTGTAAAACTGTAAATAAAATTCCTTACATGGTAAATAAAAGTTGTATTTTCTTTTCATTTTTTTTTTCATGTTGTCCCAAGAGAGCACTAAAAAAAAAAAACCTATCTCTATAAGATTACAAATCACTCATTCCAAACCCAAAATTATGGCAAGAAAAGACTGTCTTCCCGTTAATTCCCAAACTTTCAAAGGCTAAATGGCTTTCTCTAAAAAGAGCACCGAGTTAGTCGAAATATCAATCTAGTCCATGACTTGTCTAAGACTAAATGAACGGTATCATCATCATTGCAGTGCTAACTGCTATCTTTTGAGATAGCCGGCTAAACATATCACCTAGAGAAAGGATGGATTTCCATCCTGCAGCATGTCTCTGACCCATACCAATAAACAAGGGATTATTTTCGGGGGGCTGGGAAAAAAATGGGAATGGATAAAAAAAAAGCGGGGCTTTAGTCTTAGATTTTTTGTGGGGGATAGACAAAGAAAGAAAAGTGATCATTTTCAAATCTTGAAATCTCTTTCTTCCCTGCATCATGTTGTAGTACTTGTAGAATATGGCCCGTAGGCACTTTGATGAAAAATTGAAAGTCTTCAAACAGAACCTATTTTGTGTGTAAAAGATAGTACTCATTAATACGAATCCAACGGTACCAAATTTATCACTCTAGCACAATTAGAAGGAAAGTTATGGCATTTTACGTCTGGAAAATAGACCTTTATATTTCTTTGTAATAAATGACACCCAATTTGTCACCGAACTTGTGGTTTTAATGCAATCATTAAGGCGTAACTCTGAAACCAACCGACGAATCCTTACGAAATTTTCAGAGTATATGCATATGAATAAGGGTTGCAAGAAAATGTAACAACCAAAATCGCATTGCAAGTAGAACATGGCATTATGTAATCAGGAGTTACGTAATCAACTGGTCTCTGCATGTGATGGAAAACGTAAAATGTTATATCTTTACTTCTATCTGTCCGATTTTCTTAAACTTGGTATCAAATTAAAGGTCTTTTTTAGTACAATGTAACCATTAGAATATTAAGACACTGACAAACTCTTGAAACAAACTAAAGGAGTGCACAATTTGAAAAAACCTAAAAAAAAAATATGAAAGAAATGTTTCTGATATTTTCATCTCCTCGATCCACTCACATCAATTAATATGTATTAGCAATGAAATGCAATCACACAAAAGATGTGCAACAAGAGCAAACATCCTGAAAGAAAATGTGTTTACACAGTTAAAAATTCACTAAACATACCTCTGACAAGAAAAAAACACAACAACAAAGTCTCCTTACCTTTCTTGACGGCAGATCATATTAATGCCAGCTTCAACAAGATAANCCCTACAAAATGGCTGCGCTCATGAGGCGATGTGAGCTCTCTATGTTGACGGGTCTAAACGACCAAGGTAGAAGATACAAACATAATAAAATAATAATTATTGAAATAGGATTGTAGCAGTAGCATCTAGCTCGTCCAGCAAGAATAAAAATCTGTTGAGCTGTAACTCACGGTACCTCTGAATAGACACAAGGTTTATTAGACAATCTGCAAAAAAAGTGGAGACTGCGGTCGCGGACGAATGACCGTTAACATTTACAGGTCGAATGTAGCTGGTGATTGCAGTACGGCGAGCTCAGTAACTGCTGACATTGTGTGAACGGAATTTGAACAGACTTGAAAAGGAACTAAGTTCCGATCCATTCGCGAAAAATCACTAACTCCATTCACGATTGCGTTCACAATGAAACAATGGAACTCCGTTCATGAAATCGGAACCAGTTCATACGTGATACGAATAGAGTTTCGCCCAACCCTGAACACAATAGCATGCAGTTGTTTTAGCTGATTTTTTTATTTTAACATGCAATTTTCATGTCCATCTGTTTGATAATTACAGATTGTCCAGACTATCCCGAGCTTGTGACATTGTTCTTAAGCGGGCAGTATGAGAAGATACTACAATCATCTGACACAGCAAAATTTGTGCTAGCCAAAGATAACAGTGCTGATTCACCATCAGTATTCTGCAATTTCATCCAAAACAGAGTGAAACGGCTTCTACAAGAACATCCTGATGATGTGGAGTGCAGGTATCACAAGTCTATAGTATAACCATTTTCTGTTAGTTATTGAATCATTAGTTATATAGTGATGTCACTTTTCATTTTATAAGATCAACTTGCACACTGTGTATTGATATGCTGCAACATATATTTATAGCAGTTTCTCATCATGAAAATTTGAAATTCATATTTTCAGAGACTTGAGCATTTTGACTGTTGGTGCAGCGTGCCTTCAACTATTTTGTCAAAACAACTGGTTGGGTCCACCCACAAACATGTCACCCTTGCAGTTTTGTCATGATGGCTTTCATGACAAATTGAAGGTAGGCTGTTTGGACTAAGAAAGATTAAATATGAAGGGAATATTAATATATATATATTGGTTACTTAATGTCATTTTAACCCACAAGAAACATGCCAAAACGACTGCATAACCACCTGTCACCTAAGCAAGAAACAAGGTTACTTAATAATTAGAAAATGTGTCCCCAATCCCTTATTTGATGATTGACTGAGGTTTTGAAAAAGAGTGCGGTTTAGGTAATAACACTAAATCAGTATTCAGGTATCTTTTATCAGTGCAGTGGTTTGAAATTCCCCCTGATCAATTAGTCATTGTTCCTTTGCTCTGAATCTGTCATGATGATGCATTTATTAGAATGAATGAGTGATGTTCATTGATATTAAATAAATAGAGGAACTATGCAGAGCAGATTGATGAGTAATGGATATGTATTTTTGTTTGTTATTCCTTTCAAAGGACATTGAAAGTGAAGCCTTAGATGACCTGTCAGTGAATGGTGAAACAGTATATTCCAAATCAAGGCATTTGATATATTTGTACATAGCGAAGATCATCCTGCTTGACTGCCGACCTCTTTTTTCCCATGTTCAGGTATGAGGGCTAAGTGAGATAAAAACTGTAGAATATCAGTCTTGTAAATGGGATGATAATTTGGGAAATAAGAATGGAATCAGTTGTTTCCTCTGAAATTAGTGAAAGTAAGAAATTCTGCAATGTTCTTTAATGAGAATATGTTTGTCTCACAAAATTAATGTTGCACAAGGTTAGGACTCATTCCTACTGTTGACTTCTTTGGTTTGGATCTAAATGCTTGTACATTGATGATTATAATTAATACATCATAGTTGTTGATTATAGAAAAGTAAACTTGAAAAAGAAAAGAACATGTAATAAAAAGCTTCTGTATTCATGACTCAGTTTCATACTATTCATTGCATTTCTCTGCTTGGCAGACATGGGACTGGTGGTTGATGAGATGTTTGTTGATTCAGCAAGACTTACTGTCTGAAAAATCTCCAACTCTGAAAACAACAGTCTGTGAACTGATAGATGAGAGTAAGTTATTGCCTTCAGGCAGAAAGAACAGTGGGACACCAGCTTGGCATTTTTATCTCTGCAAATCCATATGAATGTGTGTGTCATCTATTTAACTTTTTATTCTTCTTTATTCTTTGTAATTTAAATATGTTTGTCAGCCAAGGCACCTCAACATCCACCCTCAGTGCACCATGAATGTGAGAGTAACACAAATAAAAACAATCACAGATTGCATTTGTATTAATTAGCATGCACTGGAACTTTGTGACACATGCATCCTTGGGACCAGACTATTGAAGACGTGTTATTATTCTGTATGTTTTTCATAAGGAACAAAACATTTGGAACTTTCCAACTGGGGTATGCTAAGATGGTAGTGTGTTAAGTAATGATTGTGTCAGCAGGGCTCTGTTGTACAAATACTATAATAGTAGTTTTGCAAACACAAATGCTAAAGTATGAGAATATTCTGAAAATACAGGTTCAAAAACATGACTTGCTACAGACCTGAAGAAAAGTAGCTTCTGAATGTAGAATTTTATCTGGATTTGGAAGCAGGTTTTGATATAATTACATTCAACTTCTCTTCCCACCAGCCTTAAGAAATGTTTTTGATCACTTGGTTTATGAAAGACTCATTTGACTAATAGGTCATGTTAAATTAAAGCTTTGAAATGTCTATATTATATATGATATGTGTAATTTTCCAAAATATCATAATCAGTTTGGCTGTACATGTTATGTGTGCTTTTTTCATCTTCAGTCTCAAAGAGAGAGCCATTGATGACAGATGATGCAAACAGGTAACCTGAATTATCACTGACGCCTTCACTTGGCTTTTGAATTATGTTGATATCCTTTCAGCTTTACAAACATTTTCTTATTTTTCTTAATACTGTATATTTTCACCACATGTTAACTTGACCAAGGAAATTTGTGTACCAGCAGATATGAAGTGTTCTTTGCTCAGGACAGCTTTTGAGAGCTTAGGCCTCTGAAGCTAACTTTTATTAATTTTCAGTTATGTCAAGAAGTAGTGTTGAAGTTGTACCATACAAAGATGCAAATTATATGTCTATGTATTTATTATTACTGAAACCCTCTCTGCTTGTAATAATTTTGTCTTTTTTTTCTCTTTTTTATTATCTTATTGCATCTTGATATTTGACATCAATTGTTCTTGTCTAACGGCTTTGATCTTCCATTTTTTTTCATAGGGACATTCAGATCATGTTTCACACAGAGGCAGGTCATGCATGTCATATCTTCTATGAGTACAAGAAGGCTGCAGAGCACTTTGATACAGCCAAGAAGATTGCAGGCATCCAAGTCAGGCTGACAGGTTGGTGAGCATTGAATACCAAATCACAGTTGTTGTAATGAACAAAATACTAATATACAGTGAATTACTTCCGGATTAAACCTCAGTCACAGTCTCAGTAAGAAGATACAGTAATGCCTTAGGTGTCCTTATGATATGATATTCTTTATATTACAATACTACTTTATAAAGACAACTTTGAGAAGTTTGTAGTTTGATTATCATGTTTTTATAAAAAAGGAATCATGCAGCCATCAAAGAATAGATGAAGCTTCAAAATATTTCTGCTCTTTTTTTTTTTAGGCGCGATGGGCAAACGAACGCGCTTCCAACAGGAAGATAAGGCCCAGTTGGTTCTGCAGGTGGACAAGGAGACAGGAACTCCCACAAGTGAACAAAATACTGTCAAACATAATGTATTACCAAAGGTAACTAACTGCAGTAGATTCCATACTGTCTATCTACAGTGATGTGATTACCCTGGGTTAAACACATTTGTTGGTAACAGTCACTGTTCAAATTGCTTCACAGTCAGTTATATAGCCTATTGTTACACTAATGATTATTGCCATCACAAAATGATGTAGAATGTGGGACTCCTCTTCCTGATAAGTTTGTGGTAATTAGGCCGACATTCGCAATAGTGAAGGGAAATATTCTGTTCATGTGTTCATAAATGTGCTTACCTACATACAGCAATCATTATGAAAGAAGAAAATGTTGAGGATTATGAAGAAAATGTGAAATGTTGACAGTAATTGTGGTGGCATTTTTGTTATTGTATAGATATTGTATTCATTGTAAAAGAATGAAGGAAAAGAACTGAGAGACTGGACCAGCCTATATATGACAATTATTAATTCCTCTCTCACATATAGTACATAGGATTTCTAAGAAATGGAGCCAGCAATCTCAGTAGAGATTTATCTTTCGTTGTTGATATTCTTTTTTCATTGTAATTTTTAAACTGTCTTTACTTTGTTGCCATTCTTCTTCACTGTAGAATTTGTCACTTGATGATGACACAGTCCTGAATGATGTTAAATTTGCTGATGATTCAGTATTGGATTCACCTGACCTGACGGTCTTCGAGCAAGCTCTCATCATTGGGCTAATGTAAGGTCATTTGGTTTGTTACTTGTGTTATGATCACTATTTATGACATCAGAAATGTGTAATCATGTCAGGATCATTGAATTGCTGTACCTTATCTCTATCATTGTATGATCATGCTGTACCAATACTGGTACATTGGTACTATTTTGTCACTTATCTCATCACAATGATATTTCTAAATGAAACGTGAGAGAATGGCAGAAGAGGAGCTGCATGTCTCCAAGCATATAGAACCATAAAAGCATGCTTTAATTGTAAACAGATTTTGCCATCATTATATTTGCTGTTTCATGGAAAAATATCATTAAATCACATGTAGTCAGATTCACCTCATTTGCATCTTTATATAGAGTTTAATGTTCTTTCTCTTCTTGTGTAGGTTACTCTCTTGCATCTTTTATAATTTTTGAGTTGTGAGGTACCACCTTTTTGTTTTTCAAGAGTCTCTTGCACCACCTGTGAAATTATGATTTTGGCACACATTTTTTCAGTAAGATGGTAGGTTTAGGAACAGTCATTAAGTAAAAATCTGAACTGAGAACTTTGTTTAATTTACACAGGGAGAGCTACAGACGTAGCGTGGCAAAGGAGAGACTAACAGATGAAGAGGTTCTGACATATCTGTCGGTATGTTTTATGTGTTGTAATTGTGTTTTCTTGTCACTGATTATGAATGAAGCACAGTTGTCTAGGCTCAAATTATGTTTTACATCCAGCTGTTTTTCTTACTCTAGTGGAATACTGTGACCTACTTATAGTTTATAACTGTCTGCTTTTGTAGGTCAGGGAATTTCAGCCAGGCCTCTCTGGTCTGATCATCAAGCACCAGTCTTATATTTTCAGTAATTATCATCATCAGCACAGTTTTTTTATTCTCCAGTTCATCCTCAGTCATGTCAGCAGTTGGAGTGTGGCAGTTGTAGCATTAAATCTTAGGTCAAAACTGGAGCGAAACAGCAGAAGGACAGTGGAAAGATCTATGATGCAGTTTGAGGTACCGATTAATGTTCTTGTAGATTCTTGTTTGTTTATTGCTTATTTTACTACAAACAGCATAGCTCTGATAACCATAATTCCATCCTTTCATATTTTTTAAAACATTTTCAAGTGATGCTCCAAGTCTCAGGCTTGAAAAGGCACAGGGTAATAGTAAATATCATCTTTATTCATCTTGCATACGTGCATGAATTATTTTGAATATAATACAAATAACAGGAAAGTAGCCATATGAAATGAAGCGATGCATTCACCAAAAATGCACAGTGATAATCAAGCAGTCAGATTTACCCTTATGAAAAATAATTTATCCATGAAGGAACTGGTGAAGACAGCAAGCTCTATGACTTCCTTACCAGACATCAGTTGCCGAATTCCCCTGTTCTACGCATCCCATGTGCCTCCCATATGGACCGTACAGGTAAAGAGACTCTGTATTTACTGGCTGTATTTTTTACGTAATTCATTTCAATGTAAGAATTATGTTGCCTGCATTGTTACTTTTGCATTCATATATATCAGGGTTTTGTTAATTCTTGTTACTGAATGTTATCATATTGAAACACAGTTGAGTTGAAATATTTTTGAGCTTTCCAACAGTCAGATGCATGATTTTTCTTTTTATGAACTTGCCAGAGAGATCTAGCATCTTTGCTGTTGTCCTTGGGCTGTATTGGCGAGGCACTTGATGTTTTTGAGAAATTGGAAATGTGGGAAGACGTCATCTCGTGTTATCAAAAACTGGGCAAGCGTGAAAAGGTTTGTGTTTTTCTTTCCTGTGGCTTTGTGGTAATCACTTGAAATACTGATATAAAGAATAGGCCTAGGCAAAGTATTTAGTTCTTTAGAACAGCAGCACTTCAAATCTAACAACCTGTCACTATTCAGCATAAATCAGGACTGTAAAGTGATGTTTCGTATTTCCCTCATTTTGTTTGAAGTGTGTTCTTTATAAATGTGATCTACTGTATTTATTTTTCAATGGATGAATTTATTCTTAACTCTTGACATTGCACTGATTATGACTTTTGCTTTCACACTTAATGCTCTTACACCACAGTTTAGTTAGGTATCTGAAAATGGTTGTTAAACATAGCGTCATCCATCATCTGTTGGGAGCAGTGCAAGGGGATTAGCCATAAACCTCATGCTGTTCAGCAGTTGTAAAGTGTGGTATTCTCCAGGGGTGCATCATATATATGTAAAAAATATTTATTTTATGAGCCTTCCATGGATTGATGAGACGCAGCTGCTAGCTCAGTCATTGTCTTATGACCCCATTCATCTGGAAAACACTGATTACATTGCTGTGCTCTGCTCCTTAGGCAGAGAGTGTGATCAGAGAACGTCTTGCTGTTAAAGAAACGCCAGCTCTACTCTGTTTCCTTGGAGATGTAACACGGAATATTGAACATTACCAGCGTGCCTGGGAAATATCTGGCCACAGAAATGCTCGCTCACAGAGATGCATGGGTTATATTTATTTTCAGGAACAGAATGTAAGTTTCTGAGCTTGTTACTTGTAATATTTGCTGGTTTAGGGTATCACAAAAAGTTTATTTCTGATGTAAATTTTGTGATGAAACCGTTCAAATCAAACTTAGAAGATTTGAAAGATAAATCCTTCTCTCTAAATGTTACAATTTCAAGCAGATGTCATTTTCTGCTATAAAAATCCAAATAAATCTTAACATGAGGGGAAAACATGTCTACATCTCTCAGTTTCACAAATTCATTCCCCAGAATCAGTCACACCAGCTAAATATGGCTCAGAATTTATTTTGTTTGGTCTGTTTTATATTTCTATCTTCAGTTTGAAAAGGCCATTGAATGCTTTGACACATCACTGCAAATCAACTCACTTCAGGTAAGATGGTTTTGATTTTCGTATGCTTTTTTTTTTTCCCTGCCTGTCTCTTGGTGGTTCCCCATTATGAATGAGGAATGAGGATGGTTTAAAAGATCACCATCCACTAGATCCATGTTCACATCAAATGGTGCAGCCAAACTTGCTGAATGCAGATCTATGAAGATATTTACTATAGCAACATCTAAGAAACTTTGATAAAGAACGAATTGGACAGAGGAAACCAATGTTATCTAGGGACCTGTGCCACCTTGTAAACTCCCATAAACAATTGGCATTTTCTAGCCAAGACTAGGCTAAGCAACTCTACACTGCTACTAATTCTCCTGGTAGGGTTAATCAGTACTGGTAGTGAAAATGTTAATTGTTCTAATTGATGTGTTTGGCTTACAGATTCCAGTGTGGTTCACGTTTGGCTGTGCAGCAATGGCTTGTGAGAAATTTGAGATTGGTGTCAAAGCCTTCAAGAGATGTGTTGCAATAGATTATGATGTAAGTATGAAATTGCAGAATAATTAACTATATCTCACCACTTTTCTGTGTATTCATGCAATTCTTGTCACACCATGGGCATTCACAGAATTTTCAAATGGCCTTCAGCAGGCAAAGCTCATTATGTGAACATGACACCATGTTTTGAGCAGTGTACACAGTGATATTATCAGTGGCCTAGGTTTTGTTGAATTCTGATTCCGTCACTCACAATTTTTCAATGAAGGTGACTAAATTAGGATATGTTGGTCTTGAGTCTTGAAGATACTCCTTCCACATATTATCATTAGTCAATGCAAACTTTAATATTATATACCCTGGATGTTATGTATTTCTTGTAAGCTTTTATTTTTTCTTTACCAGAACTTTGAAGCATGGAGCAACTTGGCCACCTGCTATGTGAGACTCAAAGAAAAGTGAGTAAACCGAGCTTTAGCAACCATACAGTTTTACTGTCAAATTATTTAACATGTCGGCTGGTTGTATTGTTTGTAAGCAAAAGCTGGACATTTCCAAATAATATATTCAAAATGTGTGAGGAATTGCAGGATATGGTAAACTGGTGTAATTTAAGAAGTAAAAAAATATTCTTTGTACAGTGTTTTTTCTCATATATGGTAAAAACTGATGATAATTATGGTGTAATGTAGATGTTTCACAAATCACTTCACTTGATTTCATCAGGAAAAAGGCCTATTCAACACTTCAAGATGCACTGAAATGCAACTATGACAACTGGAGGCTTTGGGAAAACAACCTGATCGTAAGTTGGTAATGTAACATGATTTTGAAGTTCATAAACAGTGAGACAGATTTCTGTGTAATTTCAGCAGGTTTTGATAGGAGTGACCTATGATGCAGAATGCTTGTAACTAAAGTAGTTGTTCCATCATCTAAGGTGTTCTTTTTTTTTTTCTTTAAGGAAAGTATACAGGCTAATCAATGCAGTCAGACCTGAGCATTTATCAATATGGTATCCTAAGTTTGGGTTCATAATGGTAATTAACTTTCAGTGTCCTAGTAGGACTTTTGGAAAGAAGTGAGGGGTTGGAGTATACTGCAGGATTGAGTTTAGCAAATACATGTAGAATAATCACTAGACATAATAAATATTTGAAGCAGTTGAATATCAGTATTTTATTTTAAATCATAGAAAGGGTCATATTTCTTCACATCAGAACTCACAGAACTTCTTAGAGGTTGATTTGAAATATTCATTTGTACCACATGATTACATGAGTTCTCAGCTTTCATGTCTTTTCAGTGTCATGGATACTTATAAGCCATTCAATTTCTGATAAGGTAACAGGATTATCTGGGTTTTTTTGCACAAGCATTTCTTTCTTTTTCTTATACAAATCTCTACCTTGTTTTGCATTGAGCAATGCTTTTGTTCCATTCAGATTGGAACAGACTGTGGGGAATTTGAAGATGTCATAAGATCTTACCATCGCCTGATTGATCTGAAGGAGAAGTGGATTGATAATGAGGTGAATTTGTGAAATCAGTTGTTTTTTTTCCTTTTCCAAGTCTTGCCTGTTTAAGGATCAACATGCGGCAATAGGAATGATGGGTTCTTACATAAATGAAAGCAACAGTGTTCTTAAACAAGAGCTCACTTCTGGGAGGAGGCACAGAAAACACTTTATGTAGTCAGATATTCATGTGGTTCTCTGTACAGATATGGCTATTCTAATTTGCAGTATGTTGTGAATGATGTTCACTTTTTTATCAGCCATTGTGTATATTGCATCTGAATTGTTAACGTTGGTTTTAAATGTCTAGGGATGCAGTTCTTTCTTTATACAGGATCCATGCCATACATACAGGAGCCTGAGAAAAAATGGAGACTAATAAACTCTGCAGGTTTATTTAATGTTGAAAATGAAAAGGAAGTGAATGATGTATACTATTCAGAAGTGTCTTTCTCATCCAAGCCAGTGTTTCACACTACTGATATTAATTTTCCTCTTGCAGGTTTGGTCAAAAATATTCTGTATGTAGTTTCACACTGCAGGTGTGACCAAAGTCTGTCATTAGGCTGAAACAAGTTTATTTTTGTTTGGAAAAATATTACGGATTCAGAACTTGGGAATTTCGCTATAAATCAGTTACAAATTTTACTCACTTGCATCACATGGCCTAACTGATGTAAAATATCACATATTTTCAGGTTCTCAGCATTCTGACAAGAGCTGTGGTAGAGAAGATCCCTGATGCTTCAGGTAGACCTGCTGACAACCTCAGGAACAAGTTGCTAGAGTTATTTGGAAGGATAACATCCAAGGTGAGATGACTGAACATTTCTTGGGGTTATAACAGATTGAAATGCATAGACAGATCAGCTGATTATCACATCAAAAACTTTTTCCTGGTATTTTTTCCCATACACAGTTAGATTGATCTCTGTGCAGATTTATTTGTGAACATTTTTTTCAGTGTCAGATTCTCATAGTTTCAGGATAGGCATAGTAGGAGATTAAAGTTAGTGCACCATAGGCTTTGCTACTTCTTTCATGTAGGTGGGCTTCTTGGAAGATTAACCCTAATTTGGACAGGAAGAACGCTTGCTGATGGAACACTGTTAATTTGACTTTATATCTGAGATTACTGAAAGTTCCACATTTGACTTTAAGTATCTGACACACCAAACATGTTGTGACCAATGATTCTTTTTTTTTTTTTTCAATTCGCCTCTGTTCATTGGACAGACGTGGATCAGAGGACCATCCCATGTCTGTCCTTACAATAGCAACTGAAAAACTTGCAACTGAATATGGACATATATACATGAGGTTTCACCACCCTTCCAGTCATGACACTCAAGAATGATCTCATGATCAGTGACTTATTTCATGATATTTTGAGAGACATATGTGAGAAGTCTCAGCCCAAAATTTCAGGAAATGTCTCTCGGTGTTCTTATCCACATTTCAATCCTAGTAATGTACTGAAGGAGAATGAATGAAAGAAAGAGAAATTTTACAGGCATTCTGAATTTATCAGTAAAAACCACATATGAAATTTACATTGAATTAGCCCTCTGTTACTGCCATTCCATGGCGTGACCTAGCTTCTAACATTTGGTATTCACTAATGCTCTAGTTCAGGGTAAGGACGTTGGATCTGTGATGCTGATTTCAGGCAGGAGTAGACACAAACAGATACTTACATTATTTAAACAGTGGGGCAATGTGAAGGTTCAGTAAAGAATCAATAAATATGCAAAGTCTACACATAGTGAAATCATGATAATACAATCATTCTATGAAACAAATGTGTCAGATTGCATTATCATTATGGACTGCACTAATCTACCTTTGAACAAGACAAGGCCAGTGATGGGATGGAATAAGTGACTGAGCCAACAACTGACTGGAGGCAGGCTTTAGTCAAGGGATATGTCATCGAGGTTTTTCTCACCACTATAATATTTTCTGGTGCCTAACCTTACCTGATTTGTGTCTTCTCATTCTGTGTTCCTGTTTTAATTCTCTCTAGTACCACTACCACTCTTAGGTTATTGTTAGGCCTCTGGGATGAAAATTCAAATTAAACAATGTGAATGAGTAGCAATTCAAACTGCCTTCTTATAACCAAATGATATGATTATATGGTCAATATTTAGGTTGCATCTGAAGGAGAAATCTGGGCAAACTATGCAAAGTTAACCAGCAGCAAGACAGGGGACCAAGAACCAGATCATGAGAAGGTAATTTTTTTTGTTTGCCACAATTCTTCAAGTTTGTTATCAAAGATTGTTTTCTGTCCCCATCCACTCATCCTCACACACACATACACAAACTCTGTCTACACATGCTATTGAGTGTTCTTGCATTCATGATGGAAAAAACTTTTATAGGCAGTACTGTATTGCAAAACTGTCCACATTTCATCAGTGGTGTGGCATTGGGACCTAAGTGATATCCACCTATATACTGTATCATGAATATATACTTAACACTGGTGCAATTAGTTGTTTCTAGAAATTTGTAACGAGTGACTTTATGGGTCTGAAGCTAGAATCACATTTTTGGTGTAGCATAAAGGCAGAAAATGCTTCCATCCCTAATGATGATTTATACTGTAGAAAGAATAATCTAAGAATGAATTTTCTTTTTGTCCTCAAATTATTGGTCCACGTCATTTGTAGATTTCAGATTGTTTGACAAAGACATTAGGTCGCAGATACAGCCGACAGGGTGCAATCAGACCTTATGGGACACAGAGTACTTATAAATGGGACACAGAGTACTTATAAATGGACAATGAAAGGAAAAACAAAAGACAAAGAAGAGCATGTGATTTTTATTCATTGGCATTAGTATTCATTATTATGGTCATTATTTTCGAAAACAGCCCAGAAAATATACTGATGCTTGTAATTGTAGTTTAATTGTGATGGAGGAATGCTTTTCACCTCTTTGTTGAGTAACAGTAGATTTTGTATCCCAACCCTTAGCATGCAGCTGCTCCCACCCCATCTCCTTTTTCCACTCCAGGTGCACAATGGTAAAAAGCATAACACAACAACTGAGTTCGGAATATAATACTCTTGCAATTTAATTCATATGTTGGCAAGAGTATTTGATATTGAAGTGATAAGGAATGGATCAAGAACAATTATATGCATTTGAAGGCTCGTACACGGGCAAAAATCTGCATGTAGGAGAAAAATAATACAGTCGACTCCGCTTAATCGCCCATCCTCGGGATCATGGAAAAAGTGGTCGATTAAGCGAAACGGCGATTAAGCGGAGGAAGTAATTTCGGCCATATTTTTGTTAAGAAGATTAAATTTCTTTGATGTCGCGGTTTGATATCGTGCATTGACACCTTCTTGTCGACAGACTCAGGACAAACTCGAGTTTGACGGTGTTATAGCGCACAAAATGTTTGATCTCCGCGGTCTCTCTCATTGGCCACCTCGCAATAACCCAGCAGACAATAAGGAGTAGGATGGCATGGTCGGGGTAGACCGTTCATCCACATGACACGTTCTCTGATCTAACCGAAATCCACCAGACAGGCGCAATCAAGGCGTGGGGGGGGAGAGACTATACCACGGCTTTCGGCACAGTAGCATATCGGACGGGCGAAGGCAGTGATGCGTAGCGTGGGACGAAGGGGGGAGGGGGAGGTGGAGAGGAAAGACTTATCACACATATTTCGGGGTGGCAGCTGTCACTCAGTCAACCGGTCTGCCACCCGTCGCGCAGTTAAACCGTCTGTGTACATTGTTTGTTTGTCAACTGTAACTCTTCAACGGCTGATCTTTGAATTCATGGGCGCTGAAGAGTGGTCGATTATTTGGAGTGAGGGGCGATTATCCAGTGACTTTTATATAGAAAAAATTCGGTTCCCTAGGAAACGCAGCGATTAAGTGGAAAAGGTGATTAAGCGGAGTTGACTGTATGATGTAAGCATGGATACAAAAATAGATTGTTGTGTGTTGCTGCTTATCTGTCTTGTCCTTTGGTGATTCTCCCAGATTCTTGGAAACAAAGTGTGCATTAAAAACAGATATATAATACATAAATGCATGTACAACGTTGCAAAAATTCAGCATGTAAGGGAGAGATATATGATGTCAACATGAACTCTCCATGACTAATAAAGGAAATAAGCCATTTTAACCAAAATTAAAGGCCCTGCACCAACCCAAAGTTATTCTGAAATCTCCCCTTGTGACCAAACATCTTGTTAATATTAAGCAGAAAGTATCAGTAAAATGAAGACATTGTGGATGCACTACATGAAGCAAGTCAAACGTAGCATGAGGGTGATGGCTGGGGATGAGGAGGCAGCACTTTGCTTTTTCAGAAGTTTTGGTGAACAGTGGAGAACAAAGCAGCAGAACAATAGTGAAGTGATGCAATTGTTATCATTTTAATTGGTCTGTAATTTAACATAAATAAGACCAGTGTGGGGTCAGATTTAGGTACTAGGCTGAGGGTGGGTTACAAATGAATTTTACCTTGTGGGAAAAAAATTCTCTTTTCCTGGTCTGATTTATACTGAGTGCAATTGTACTGTCTTGTGTTCTAGGCTATGCTGTACCTGCAGAAAGCATACAGATGTTTCACACAGAAGGCAGACTGGGAAAAGGACAAGGAAAAGTGCCAGAAGGTTGTGGACCAAGCCATCAACTTAGCACAAGGTAAGGCAGATCTTCATCTGTTTGGCAGTGCTTGCAAAGATCACTAAACAACTGGATGTAAAAAATCCACCAATATTATTGTTTGTGCAGTTATTGTCAAAACTGCATTTTCGCTCTACTTTATCTCATCGCCTTTCATGTCACTTCTTCTTTACATTCAGTGAAGGTGAGATATGTTTGATTCATTGTTTTTCCACCTTCATGTATTTGTCTTGTTCTTCATCTCTCAATGTGTGCCTGTCGAAGGCATTTTAATTATTTCCCAATTCCGAAGTTAACAGTCACCAGTTGTAGTGTGCCTGAACAATGAATGCTGATTTAATATCTTCATAATTAATTGATTTTAAACTTATTTATGTGTTTTACTTTTCGTTTCTTTCCAGTGCATATCCAATGCATGGAAGGAAAGACCCAAGAGGAGGGAGTGCGCTTGTTATCAGCTGCAAAACTGACGTTGAAGGGTACTCTAGCTAAAGTTCAGGTATGTGGCAGTAGCTGATAGATGTGTTAAACAGTTTTTTTCTATTTAAAAAGGCTTGGCAAATAGTATGTGCTGTTTGAAATATATTTCACTACCTCAGTAAAAGCCACATTCTCATTCCTTGTTTAGAATAATCAACTCTAACCTGGTGAACTCTTCAGAATGTCTGCATTGTCATTCGATATTAGCCTGTTACACAACATGATCCATGTTGTTTTAAGTAACCGTTCACAATAAATCGGTGCCTGTCAGAAATATGATAGCAGAATTCAGTGTTTTTCGAATTAAAAGTAAATGGTATATTAATTATTATGTTAATGTGTCTGCTTGTCTCCATTTGAAGACAACGGGCATGATAAAGAAATAAATAATGCAATTCATCAATGCAATTTTGAGTAGACACTCACATTCTCTTGTTATCTTGTGCGATGAAATGTATATTTTCTTTCTCTGACAACCAGTGGGAGGCTACTGATACTTTGTAATTCTCCTCGTCCAAGTTGAACTGTAATACCTGCTTGAATCATTTGATCCTTATTTTCACTCTTCACTTAGCGACATTGTTCATTTATGGTAACTAGAATGGAGACTCTCCTATTTCTCACTATCAGTAAAACTGTGGATAATATATTGATGTAACCTTGTATCTAAATTGCATGATGACATACACTGTAATAGGCACTACTTACACTTTCATCTACTGTATTGTTATTGTTTTAAGGCAGATTAAATAGGTACTTCTTTCAATTCAAAATACTACTTTTCTGAACTCATTGTGTGGTCTTGTCAGTTAAGATTTAACTGCCCTCGAAACTAAAGATTGTTTTATAGCAAGACTTTTTGTACAGTATGAAATGCAAGGTACTGATGGCTGTATTGCTGACAGATTAAATGCTGTGAATTTTTCTGTTGAAATTGAGAAGAGGCATCTCCTTGTCTTTATCTCTTGAAGATCTGTTTTAACTTACAGAAACAATACACGGACCCAGTAACAAAAGAGCTATCTCCTGATGTTGTGGACATGTGCCAGAGGATGGAAACTACTTTATCTAGCATCATCTCACAGATAGATGCTCTGAGAATTTCTTGAAGTTATTAATATTTGTGCAGCTGTAAATAAGTCATAATAAATATGATATAATATCATCATCGTGTTTGTCTGTTGCTATTGTTCAGGTTGTTCTCATAATTTTTATCATGTAGTCCTGTTCACAAGTGTTTCACTCAGTTTGAGCAGATCATGAGATGTCACTTCAGAAGATGTACTTTATTTTATTTTAGGTGGCTGGTTTGGGAACAGATTCTCGATATCTCAACAACAGCTGACTCACATTTTTATCTCTCACTAGCCAAAATCTGTGCAAATATTTGCTTGGACATTATTATCTCAGACAAACACACTATGATACAACACAGCCAGCAAAATTAAAAGTAACATCCGCATCTTAGCCTGGCAGACAGTGTTCTCTTTCATTACCATTCCCCCCCCCCNCCCCCCCCCCCACACACACACACACACAAAAAAAAGGAGAAAAACTATAATGAATTTGTCTGCTATTCAAAACAGCTTGTGGCACAACCCTTTTGAATTAAAACTTGGCCAACAGACAGCGAAACCTACCCCACATTATTAATCTAATAAAGTACTAAGAAACAGCCCAAAAAAACTATTTTGTCACTTTTGTTTCATCAAAACTCAGGCAGGAATGTAAGAGATTCACCGTTAGAAGTACTGTCAATCTATGGCTTGTAGTAAGTGAGGGACAGAGAAAGGCAATCTCCCAAGTTCATCTTCCTATGCAAGCAGCAGGGAATGCAAGAGTGTATCACTATCAGTAAAGTGGATGAAGTCCAGTGAGAAGAGAAAACAATGAATTTTTTTATGATCTGACTCAACACCAACCTTGGTTTGAAAGGCATACCACTGCTAACAAATTTATGTAAGCAAGTCTGTCCCAAAACGAGAGAACTGGGGATTGGATTGGGCATAATGAGAATGTAGAAGAGGAAAGGTTTATCAGTGTCAGGCTTATTTAGAGGGTACATAGAAATTTGTTTGAAATTGTTTTCATAGGATTACAATGCCTCTAACCTCTGCTCTGGCCTCATGCAGAATAATGTAATAAATGAATAATGCATTCTTACACTGAGTAAACTACAAACTTGAAGTGCGTTACTGACATGGCTAGTGTTTATTGCCAGAGAAACAGGCAGGCAGGCAGGCAGGCAGGCAGGCAGGCAGGCAGTCAGGCAGGCTGACTGACTGACTGACTGACTGACTGACTGACTATGGGATGCTGTTGTGAACAAATCAACATCACAAAGTAGTGTTGCCAAACAATTGGCATGGTTACATACATTCAAATCAAGTCAGTTTGAAATTTGAAAATACAGTACGTGCAAGTGTACATGTACAACTGGAATCAAAGACTAGATAGGACATGTTCCCAAAATAACCTATTCTATTCATAGGATCCTGCGATACATTCTCAGTTATTTATGGTAATGCATCTTTTTTTTGTTAAACAATTTTTTGTTTATTCGGTGGGGGTGGGGGTTCAACCACATAGAATCCTAACTTTTTAAATAAAAAAATATTAGCACGTCTTTCCATTCGCCACAGTAGAAATAAAATATCGAATATCTTTATTAACGAGCTGTAACGGGAAGTAACTCTCATTTGAAAAGAAATCCTCAAAGTGTAAACAATTTCGTGAAACTTGGAAGTAACATGGCAAACTACAGACAATTCACAGAATGTTGTGACACTGACGACAGTCATAAAGCAGACCTTATCACCGTTGCGTCACTTTCTCATGAATGCAAGCTAAGAGAAGTACAGCTGACTGCCACCAAGCAAGAAATTAGTAGGCTTGAACAGGTGAGCAGCCAGATCACCCCAGTCTCAGCCTGCTCACACTGCTTCAGCTTACTTCTAGTATCTAGGACAATAATCAAAAGCGTCTCATGTTAGTTTCCCGAACCATTTATTGCTCTGAATTTGCTATGGAAGGATTTCCAAATATGCACTGTGTCTATAAATATCAACATCCCATTATCTAGATGACTTGGGTACCCAACCCTACTTTTCATTGATCCCATTCTTGATTAAGACAAAGAGTATCAGTTTTTAGAAGTTTAGATGTACGAGGCGTATTTAGATGTCCTCCCTTTCCCTTTGCTGTACGAGGCGTATTTAGATGTCCTCCCTTTCCCTTTGCTGTTTGATTAAAAATAATTAGAAATTCAGGCACTTTTCACATGGAAATTTTGTAACTTCAATGATGCAGTAAGAAATGCCACACTCACAATCATAAAGACATAGATCTAGACTAGTTAAAGGGAAGTTGCATCGCCCTACAGACCATATAAAATCATATGCTGCCCTATTATTCCACTAAAACAGTCTTTCATCTGTCATATTGATATATTGCCTCTGCTGGCCCCAGACAACCCACAAAATTACATTATCCAAAGTCCGAATTCTTATACTCACTGCGTGTGTGGGCAGCCATAAGCTTATGTCAAATACACTCTAGCCACATGGCCAAGCTGTCTAGCCAGTGCTCTGCGGACGGTGACAGCATGTCGGTATGAATCTTTTAATTTGTCTGTGAACAGTAGATATGTCAAACAAAATCATGCTGAGGCAATATAAATGCAGAATACTTTACTGGATTACACTATCAAACATAACTTTTGAATTTAGATGACCAGAACCTTAATTAAATGCTGAATAATACATTGTCAGATAGAGGTGTCTGTAGTTGCTGGAACTTAAGTGACATCATTGTTTTTGCCACAGGCCTCGGCTGTTTGGGGAGGGGGAATAATTCTACACGCAAGGGCCAAACTTGGTCACTCTAGCTGTCCTTATTGTGTCATGTTACATACGAGCACGGTAACAGAACGATGGTCTGTCTTCGTGAAATTGGCTTGGTGGGCACCATAGATAATTTTCAGAAGGAAAAAATACTGGAAAACGGAATATTATTCTTAATGTGCGTATCCTCCTTTAAGTAGTTTAGCAGCATCAGTAAGGTGTGTGTGTGATCGCACAAAAGTCGGTAAAAGCACTATTGTGGGTATCAAAATTAACTGCAAATGTTCCTAAACATATTTGAAATGCAATATTCCATTTTACAATGTGTACATGCACCAAATTATTTACAGTGGAACACACTTATATAACGAACACGCTTGAAACGAATTGACGGAAATAAAGAACATCTTTGTTTGCCCCGATTTTCAATAAAATTTTCACGCATGTAGCGAACAGATAATAAAGAACTGACGGATGAAACGAACCCATCTCGGTGCCCGAGCCTGTAGTTTTCCTCTTTTTTCGTAACGGAAATAACGAACTGGTCCGAACATCCAGTCTTAGGCCCAACGAAAACAGCCGAACATCAACAAGTTTCGGCCACTTGCGTCTGTAGACAGAAGGTCAGCCGGCCTAATGCGCATGTGCGGAAACAGCAATCAGCTGTGTTTACATTGAAAACCGGGTCAGACATAAAATATTGAAAGAATAAGATAGACAGCGCGTCATAAATGTTGGGTCAGCTGTGAATATAGTCTAAACCTCAGCAATTACCGACAAATGTGGGATTGTGGATCAGTTTGATTAACACAGTGACTGTGCAACAAGACTGTACACTTAGAAATCGAATTTCCTGATAATTTAGAGATTCGAGAACTTCCTGTTCAAAACAGAGACTAGATAGATCCACACGGTGCTACACGCTGTTAGGCTATAGGCCCTATCCAACAGATAGACACTAGACTAGAACAGTACACGATGGCATCGAGTCTTAAGACAGCTGCATACACTCTGGATTTCAAGAAGTAGAGTTTTTGTGTAAAGACTGGGGAGGGGAGAGGAGTGTTAAAGATTTTAGATTTTTGTTTCTCTGGTACTTATTAGTGGCTATAGTCTACTTGGTTAACAGAGGACACATGTCATTTACTGCACCAATGTTTTTTCATATTATGTAAATGAGGTTGAATGAATCATTTATTTTCAGTTTGAACCTGCGGATCTTCATTGTTTTGTATTGTGTGTTATGTTTTGGTGAAATCTGGGTGGTGGATGGATATAAAGAACTACTGATATAAAGAACAAATATTTTTGCCCAGACCTGTTCTTTATATCAGTGTTCCACTGTATACTGTTGATGGGAGGCCAGAAGCTCCTTCTGTTAAGGTTACGTCCTCTTGACTGTGGGTTCAGTCAGATTTGTGTGAAGTGAGTTTGCAGGCCATCTCATGGTGAAAAAAAAAAAAGACTGCTGAGCTAAAACTTTGTAGTAACATTTGTTGTGTGAGGCATTGCATATTATGCTTCTCAGCAGGTGATATTTGGTGATGACATGACCACAGATATTTGAGTTTGAAAATGGCTCATCTACGTTTATGTACATTTAATGGATGTAAACTAATCAATGTTTTTGGTGTGTTTTTACTGCCAGGAGTGTCAGCACTTTCTGATTTCATTTAGGAGAACCATTAGAAGGATTGCTTAAGCAATCATGGAGTAGTGATTGGAGATACAGTAAATGTTTTTTTCTTAAAATGAATGACCAGCGTAAAGATGATGGTTTTGCATTTTGAAGTCCTCTTGGCAAGGAAAGAAAGAAGTATTATGTTTATTACAGATGTAAACACAATGATTACAATAAAAAGGGCAAAGTGAATGCATTAATTTGTGGTTCTGTGGATTGTTTTCCAACAAATATGCAGGACCTCTACAATCAAAATGTAAGAAATAAAGGGTTTATTTCGTTATGCCATTGAGTTTATTTCTCCACTGACTTCTTAAACTTGCTATCTGAGTTACAAATATTCACTGTAGACGTTTTTTTTTTTTTTGGTCAGCAGCAAACCTTTTGTCACCAAATTTACAAGGAATAAACTTTTCCACCGAAACATGAGCTCAGTACCTGTAAACTGGTGTTTAAAAAAAGCGCATTATGTCACTACTATTATGGTGTCTGCTGCCGACTAATACGAGGCCAAGTCCTAAAAATTTGGCAAGTTTCTGAAGGGAGCTGGCATTACATAGCATTATGGTAAACTGTCACCTCAACTGATATATATACTTGGAATGATACCCATTCATTACTAAACAAAGAGTAGTGTAAATATGTGATTTGGTTGCATGCTTGATACAAATACCTGTCCAAATTCATGGATGATTCGACTAGTGTAGTAAAAATAGACTTTATATATATATACCAGCATGATTTTTTTTAATTTCAGGAGGTTGAAAAACTGAGACTAGAAAGACAGTGGTGCTATGATGATGAAGGTAACAGAACAGTTCCAACAGCAGAGCAACAAGCAGTGGAAATTAGTGAGAAGTTAGCTGCTCATCCAGAACTGATTGAAGGTGACTACTGGATTTGATACAAATTTTGTTAAGCATTTTAGTTGCATTAAAAATCATCCTCTTAGACTCTGTGTCCACATTAAATCTCTGCTTATCTTAGAATTTATCTTACACTAAAGCTTTCTGTCCATCTGCTTGAAAAGCATATTGGATGAAGCAATTAATCTGACGCAGAGCTGTAGCAAAACATTGTTTAATGCATTTAGGAAGAACTGTGTCCACTATGTTTGATGACCAGAATATTATTATAGGATATTAATGTGTATTTTCCAATTACATGCTTGATAATCTAGTGCAAAATGTAAATCTTCCATAGAGATTTATCCTCAACTTATATAAATTATCTTCAGAGACAAATGTTGTTGCAGAATTCTGAAATGTTCTCATTTGGGATGAAGAAAGTAGTATAATGAAAATGTCCATATCTAGTTCGAATATGTGAGAGATGATGTACTGATTGAAAGAAATTTAGCTTATGATAGATTTGTATTTTTTTGTTTCCCCTGCAGATATTGTAAAGGCACTACGAATGAAGAAAATTGATCTGCAATGCAATCTGAAAGAACTTCAGCTCAGGTGTAATGCAATGAAAGATGACATACACTGACTTCCATACATATTTGAGAGTGACTTTAATCCTTGTTGCTATCTTCTTTGCCACCTTCTAACAATATACAAGAAACTCTGCTTTACCTAAGCTCCATGGGAGCTTGGAAATGTTTGGTGATATGCAAATGGTTCTGTTGAATGAAACTGTTTATTTATGACTTAATAAAAACTGTAATATTGTCTACAAAATTTTGTGAAACCTAATGTAGAGTGTATGGATATAATTATTATGCCCTTTCATTCAAAATGTTGTTGCATTAAGTTTTTTGTAATCAGTAGTTGACCCATCATGTAAACATATAGATGCTGGTCAAGGGTCAGTACTCAGTGAACTGGACACTTTGAGAGTAATGGCCATCACACTTGGGAGAAATGCTGAAGATGAAGAGTGGTTCCTGACATGTTCAAAAGGTCATCTTTTGAATTTGGAAAGTCTGAGATGAGTCACTGAGGTGACATCAAAATGTAATCCTTGCTAGTTTTCAGTTTTTATGCACATCAAATTGTTGTTTTGGTGAGACTTATGTACACTTATTCATCAGTGAATCAGTGGAGTGATGAGGGATTCAGTGACTGTTATGACTGACTGGCTGAATGATTAATTGACTGAGTGATTGATTGGTTGGTTGGTTGGTTGATTGCTTGCTTGCTTGCTTGCTTGCTTGGTCAGTGGCTAGGGTGGGTTGAGTTGATTGAGTAAGCAGTATACAATTGACTGAGTGGAATGATTTACTGGCTTACTGTCAGTGTTACTATTCTGCCATCTGGTTACTGTTTTGCTCTCAGGCTTATCTGTTGTACGTAACCATAACCTGATTATAAAACACAAAATGATCCTGCTGGGCAGTGTCAGATCAGGGGGAAAGATGCTGAAGGTAGGCCAACAGAAGATGACAATGTTGAAAGACTGATGTGCTGTGAAAGCAAGTAAAATTTTTACCACAGTTCAGAGCATTTCTTTCTTTCTGACCACCATTCATTCATAATCTTCTGAGAGTAATAAATTTTCAGGCTTCGGAGAAATTGGGTCTTTTCTTTCATCAGCTTCAGTTCCACTTTTGGCATTCCACAATTCAAGCATTGAATAAATAGGGGTGTTTGAACATGACCATTTTGCAGCACATTGGGTGTATGTTACCTCAGTATCATAGATTCAGGATGTCTTCTGCAAATCTCACTTTAGAAAGTCTGCCTGCTTAGTGCTATAATAATGGATAAATAAATAAATAAAATATTTTTTAAAAAATAAGCAAAGGCCTCTGTGTTGTTCATATAAAAGTGTACTTCTTGCAATGTTTAAAATGCTCCAACAAGTGTGTTTTCCTCAAAATAATCTATCTGGACCTCAATATACAACCCACTAAGCTATATAAAGTTCAGCTTGTCCTTACATGCATTATACTTATGATGAAAACATTGTAGACATTATCACAACATGAAATGTAGTGTAAATCCACATGTCTCTTCAGCATGACAAAAATAGTTTTTTTTATGACATTTACACTGGTATTACAAAAATGATTTCACTTTATTACTCAAACTAATTTTATAGTTTTATCATGTTTATAAATAGCAAAAGCCCACGGCACATGCAAACATCATCTACTAATCAATCCCTATATAAACAAAATTACCATGGCTGGGCAACATATTTATAAACTGGGGCAAACTGGCAACACCGATTTCTGTATAAGCATCAAAATCCACCTACAGTGAATGCCTCTGAAAACCATCGAAGAGAAATTAAGTAAGACAGTCAAAATTACAAGAAATAATTGTAAATAAAATACAAATCCTAGATACTGATATTGCCTTTTGCAGATTTATCTGACTAAAACCTGAGCAGGAATGTATTTGACTCTACCTGAACAACTGCTTCATCTATGGCCCAAAACAACAAAAGAGTAGAAAACAGTGATTATGATGTAAGGAGTTGAAAGAAATAATTGGGTGTTATTTGAGTTGGAGCAGATTTTTGAAAAACATACAGCTTCAGATTTAAACCTAAAGCTTATCATGAATCACAGCAGTAGCATTCACATTTCATGAGTACAAATGGAGTAGTTATCCTACACAAAATAAAAACAGAAATGCAGTGAAGATGAAAAAATGGAAAATGAATCAAACAATGTTAAAAGAATGAAAGAGATGGGCACTGCCACAGGGAAAGAGCAAACATGGAAATATGAAAGGGATTTTAGGAGGGTAATAAGTCAACAAAGGACTGGCACTACTATGGATCCTGAGGGAGCTATTGGGAATAGTGGTTGAGCAAGTTTGGACATGTTCTTTTGCAGTGACACTGACAATGATCTGTAACAACATCCTATGCAGGAGTGTTGTGCCAACTCATACCCTTACATTTATTATACAGTAGATGATGGTTAAAATGAAATCTGCAGGGCCAATTTCCAGTTTAAACAAGGCTTTTGGTTTAGGCAGAGAAGCCTGAAGGTTTTTGACACCTATTAGAGAGGCAAATTACTCACTGTGTACAACCCAAGTAATCCGCTAATATATAAAATCCCCCTTTTTTGGGGGCCCTGCCAGCCAGTCAGGGTGTAGAAATATGTAAAATGACGTGATATAAATAAAACATTAAAGTCTCAGGTACAATTTGAGCCTTCTTGATAAAAAAATAAAGTGTGTAGGCCTATGTATTCGCACACGGTCAAAACCAGCCCCATGAAAAATTGGGGACCAAATCAGAATTCGAGGTGACCTTTTTGGAAAGAGATTTGTGAAAAATTTTGGGCGTTGACCCCCCTTTTTCTTCCCCTTAAAAGATCGGGCAAAAGAAGTACTTCCATGGAAGAAATTTCCTGAAATCACAGTGGTATTTGTAGACTAACATAAAATTTTAATAGAGCCAAAAGAAGAAAAAACAATAGGTTCCAAAGACCTGAAAAATCTACCTGTTTCAAGGGAGGCAAATCTTGAGCAAGGTGCTATGAATTTTGTCCCTTACAACAGCCACAAAATATCCCATTCAGGTTAATTTCTGTTCATTTTTTTGGCCTGAGAATTCACAGGCCTTGGGATAGTCATGTCACTGGCTACCATAGAAGTGCTCTTTTTGGTGAGGAAATTTCAGGTTTTTTATCAGCAGTCATGTAATGTCATTCCAGATTATTAAGAAACTAAACTACCCTTTCAGTACTCAAGAATTCTATGCTCATGCACACCTTATAAATGTGAGGTACCCAAAATTAAATCTTTGTGAAAAGCCACTTCTAACTTTAATTCAGCTATTGTGTTTTAACTGATGTCTACTCTAATGAGATAACTAAGCTACACATTTGTTGCTCTGGGCCAGTTGATGAAAAGCCTAAATACTGCATCCTCCATCCTAGCAAAAATTCACAAGGGGATTTCAAATTTGCGACACTCACTTACAAACATGTAAATCACATGAACTTGAACAGTTCTGGAAAGTGTAAAACTTGACAAGCTGCTTAATATAATTAATCAAAGTACTGGTCATAAAGTGGCAAACTGCCTTTAGGTCAAATGATTTACATTTTTCAGTAATATCAGGTTAATACTGCTTCTTTGTCAAATTGTTGAAACAAGGCTTATAGCTCCCAGAATCTTATTCACAGATTAGTTCGTTTAGATCTCTACTAGATCTCACTTAGATTCCTCAAGAAGTTATTACTCATATGTGTATAAAACGTGTCAATTTCACCTGTATTATGGACAAATGTAATATACATCATATCACCTTCATTCACACAATCGCAAACATGTTATTGCACATTTAATTTTAATGCAAACATATGATTTTTAATGCAAACAAATGTGACCCTGTGACATGGGACTACATAGTTCGCTGCCTAACAGCGTTCTGTTATGGTTAGCATATAAAGTAACATGACATTTACGTGACACAGCATGCTCACAGGGCAACAGACATGACCCTGCTCAGAACTGAATTTGGTGATGTAATGGAGAAGACAAACAGTTTGTGTGTGTCTCAGTGAATTAAAATGCGATTTTTATGACATGAGTTTTGAAGGCAAAGTTGAATGAACTCAAACTGTATTGGTGTTTATCTTATCTTCATCTTCAATGCCAGTCTTATTTATCATGTATGTATAATATACAATCATAGAGACATGTATTTTGTTGTGCAACAATGCTACAAGTCTCTCAACTGTTACATTCTGACAACCCTCAAACATTCATGCCAACAGATTCATTGCATGGCTTGTTGTACTTTACCAAACGTGACAAAAGACATTTACAGTCGAGCACAGAAAACTCGAACACACTAATCTCGAATTCACGGAAATGTCGAACGCTGTTATCGGCCCCTTTTAAATGCCTCTATTTTCTTTGTATTATGAACACGATTTTCTCGAACTCTCAACACGCATTTCTCGAACGATTTCATCATCATCTACCCGATTTCAAAGCAGCGAAATGACCGATAAAGCCTTTCTTTGTCTGGCGTTGCTCGTCCCAGCTTTGGTGATAAGGGAAAGGTGTGCGGGAGTGCCGTAGTGATGGACAAGGGATCAAGACAATGCTTTGTGTGGCTCTATTGAATCAGCGGGAGGGGGGTCGTGTAGTGATTGAGCATGCAGAGCGACCTTGCGGGTGGTGGACTAGGTCAACACATGCTGCGATAAGTTGCGTCGAACATGACCTGATGCGCACATAGTGACGTGGCGGGGCGATAGGTAATAGCAGACTGCCGCTCCTAATTTCTTTCCTTTCCTCGCATAACGTCGAACACATCAGGATTACACTTACGCGCCGAAGTTCGATTTACTCTACCGAAATCGGGTGATTTTCGTCTTCTGTTCATTAAATTCAGATAACTTGGATTATATCTGTTAAAGTGTTTGTTTGGCATGATTTAATGTCAAACGTCGGAAACGGAGAAGGGAGGTACTTCTAATTATGTAAAGATCAGAGCAGATTAGTGTCGTGTGGTCATCTCCCCTTACTAGTCCCTCTAGTGCATGGTTGGTAGGCCTAATTGTGAAAATATTGCCATCACGGGAATCTCGAATTACGGAAATCTCGAACACTTTTTTCGATCCCGGAGAAATTCGAGTTTTCCGTGCTCGACTGTACCTTTATTTTGGAATATTACAAGGTACTGAAATCTGTAATAGGCTGGTATCACAAATGACTTAAATTTAAGTAAGTTTCTGTTCAGTATACTACAAATGGGTGAAAGCAGCAATCTCATAAATACTGCAAGACCATATAGATATGCAGGCCTTATGTGAAGCAAAGTCAAATGCACACTCAAGAAACTCACTCATTCTAATCTTTAAAACTATTTTCTCTACATATGGAGTTTCTTTGAAAATGCAATAATTTAACACCTTCACACACTATTAAACTGTAATACCCATTTCAAATGTTTCATTGCATTATAAATGAACTGATTAAGGAATATGGAGGAGCTTCACCCAGCTGTCTCCATGGTCACGACCAGTCAGACAAATCCACTACTTTCTTGGCTCCTAACTTCATGGCACCTCCAGTTTTCCGTGCCTCCCTCTTTTCCTGCATCTCTTTCTGCCTCTGTTTTTTCTTCTCTTCCCTCTCCCTTTTCAACTTATCGGCTTGAGACTCTTTACTTCCAAAGCCTGAAATAGACAACAGTAATATATCCATAAGAATTACAAAGTCCAATAAAGACTGCTCAGAGGCTCAATGGTCACACAAATTGCCTCAAAATCAACATATGTATACATTCATACAACTTAAGTATCTTGCAGAATGAAAAGAATAAAAAATGTCTAACAAGAAAGAGAATATTTCATGAAGTTTTCAGATAACTCTCATTAGAAATACTGAAAATGCTGTAACTGCTGTCATCAATGACAATAAGATGATACTGTTGCATCTACAACAATGCAGTTCTTAGAACAACAACAATGGAGTTAATTTAAGCCTAACTGTAGTGAAAGTCACCTGAAATCATGAGGACCCAAAAAACTGTCTCAGATTATCCATATTTCATATTTAACATTGTACTGTTTCAACATAGGCTTGTGACAGAAAACAGTGGAAGAAAGAAAGTGTGCATATCATATGATTTTTAACTCTTTCAGGCATTTGTTACTGGCCACCTCTGGAGGACTTCATGGGGTGGTACCCTTTTTTATTACTGCTTTCTAACAGTGCCCATGGATACCTCAGAGGTAGTGTCAATATATCACTATGTATGAAAAGTAGGAGTCCTTCTCTTATCCATAAATCTCTACCATGCAGTTCTCATGAATTTCACTGCATGAATAGGGTAACATATGTACCCTTGAGTATCTATGAATCACATTTATTGAGACAATGCGGAAGTATTGTACTTTATGGACTGTATACACTGTCTTACCACTAGTGTCACCCCACTCATCATTTCCCCAACCACCGCCGTCATCCCATCCTCCTCCACTCCATCCATCATCATCTTTCTTTGTATTGGAACTTGGTAATGAAGATGCTGATGCTGCAGATGACCGGGCAGGGCTTGCTCTTGCTGGAGAGCTGCGTGGTGGTGTCTCCCTGACTGGGGTGTTGGACTTAGATCTAGGTTTGTTGGGTCCCTATTGACAGAAGATCAGCAATGTTCACAGGTGATAAATCCTGAGTTTTCTCAAACATCCTGTGCTTTCAGGAGACTTTATTGTTTTAACAGTCCTTTATATAATTAACATTTGTGCAAAGATGCCAGTTATCAGTAAATTTTGTGGAAATGTAGACTAGACTGACTACTGACTTGTTTTATTCTCAGCTGTCTACTGTTTCATTTCAGTGACTTTTAATTGTGGAACATGCTAATTATACAAAAATGTAAGATTGTGGCATATTTCTTAAGCCAATCAACTATAAAATTACCCCCATTGAAGAGAAGAAATCGTCATCTCCTCCACCACCTCCCCAATCATATGAATCTGTGGTGGGAAGGCCAGTATTCTGTGTTGAGGCAAACTCTTCTGCCTTGGGTTTCAAACTTTCCTTAGGATCAGCTGTTTTAAAAGGCTTTGATGACTTCTGAGGTTGCTATTAAAAAAAATGCATAATTACAGTGTAAAGTTATGAATAAATACCAAACCTTGCGACTGTTATTGTAAGTGATGAGGATCAAAACGAAGAAAATGCTGATATGTGGGCAGGGTGAAATGAAATCACTCCAGTGATTGCACACCATATATACAAAGGTCACTTATTGCTAGTTTCTTTAGACATTTAGCTGCATTGTACACACACTGCTGTACTGTAATTTTTGTTGTATGTTTTATCATGAATGAAATAGATAACATTGTGAATGGTATTGTAAACAGCATTCCTAGATTAATTTTATTTTTTAATTATTTTTTTTTTCAATCTTATTCAAAATGTACTCAATGAAGTTTTCATTCACTTTTTAAAAATGTCTTCTGAGAGTGAGGTAAATCTGAGATATCCCAGAAACATTCATGAATGACAATTATATGTTCCTGAATTCAGAACTGATGGCGACACAGTACAGTCCCTTTCATATCATACATCCTTCTGACAGGATTATGTGCGCCAAAGTCTCTCTTCATTTTCCCCTTCTGAGAGTAACATGATCATGTTCTAAATGTGATCAAGATGTGCTAATGTTACAAGCAAGAAAGTGGAAACTTACGAGAATACATGTAACACACATAAAAGTTATTTTGCCCTGGGCTTTAAGTTTGTTGAGGCTTGCATGGTTATGCAGAACAAGACATAATGTGTTGTATCTGTTATTGGAGAATGAATTTTATATGCTTTTTCTCATTCAAATGCAATTGCAGATGTTCTTACATTTGAGAAACTTGTATCTTCCAAACTTCCCCAATCATCATCATCATCCCAACCACCACCATCCTCATGTTTCTTTCCCTCATCTTTGGTTGATGGGTTAATCTTGCTGGAATCCTGAAAAGTTAAAATTTTGATTATAAACTGGTTAAGCACAAACTGGTTATGCACAAATTGGGGCAGTAGTCATTTTCAAACTAGTGGTGAGCAGGTGATCATGGAGATGCTCATTATATAATGTTGTTTTAAATTAGGATTACATTGTGAACAATTAGATAGTGTAACACTACTGATTTTCATTCACAAGTCTGAATAACAACAGCTAAATTGTGACATTCAAATGAAATATGCCTGGAGGTGACACTGCTGTCATGATCAAACTAACATCCTAAAGTAAAGGAGTATGATAATTTTCCTTTTTAACTCCAGGCTGAAATTTCAGTATCAGTAGAGAAACTGCACTGGTGGTAATGTTGTCCACGACTTTCAGTAGGTAAAAGCTCTTAAAATATTATGCATTATACATCACATCCACAATTCCAAACTTTTTTCCAGCAATTAGAATACATGTATATTTCAGTAGGGACAAAATTACAATAATCTGAATGATGATACCGAACCACAGAAAGAGAATACAGAATGTTCATCATAAATAAAGAACTCACATCCATGTCACCCCAGTCATCTTCCTCCCAGCCATCACCAGTTTCCTCTTCTTCCTCCTCACTATCACCAGCAGTGGCACCGTGCTCAGGTACTCTAGATCCTGCTTCTAATGACACAGTTGGTGTCACAGGCTCAGTTTTCTCAGCTGCAGCTTGCCTTGCAGGGGGTCTACTCCCTGGTGCAGGTTGTGGTGCTGTTAAATTGTAAAAGTGCTCCAATAAGTCCATCATTTTTTATAGAACAATATGGTGTAGGTTGTGATGCTGTTAAATTGTAGAGATACTAGGTTAAGTCTATCATTTCTCAACAGCAAAATGGTGCAGATTGTGGTGCTTTTAAATTGTAACATGGTAATGTAAGTTCATCATTTCTCACACTGCAAATGACAGGTAATATAAAAGGAATGATGTAATAGACAGAATAGGGTTAAACTCCTGTACTCCCTCTGTCAGCTCTAAACAATTAAAATAAAGAGAGGATTTCATTATTTCCTGAATGGGAGAAATGGAAATATAAGAAAGGTAAGGACAGGCATAATTCATATTCAACACTCTCAGATAAGGTGGCTAAACTGCGCATGGGGTTTTTATCAATGTAGTAATCAATATTGCACTGCCACATAATGCAAATTGGATTTTACAAGTTGGTGACAGGAACAGAGGTGACCCATGTAAATACAGCATAATTCTACACTGATATGTACCTTGAGGTCCTCCTTGCTTTTTAACAGCAGTCTTACTGTAGATCTTGGATGTCAGCGAGGACATACCAGTCACTGCCCAGCCAGCCCATCCCGAGCTAGAAGCTGCATTTGGTGTGCCAGACATGACTTCCCTTTCTAAAACAGTTGAATAGGAAATGCAGAGGATTATAACATGCAATGCTACCCAAGATAAAATAAAAGTGCCATTACTGTGATACATTACAGCTATAAGAAAATGACAGATTTGAATAATATGATGGTCCCTTAAAACACAGAACATCTTAAAGGAATCTAGTCAAAGAAGGGATCCACTCCTTGGAATTAGTTACAAATAGCGAGGTACTGATAAGCTTATGGTCAGGGAGACTAACAAATAAGATTTACTGAGTGACAGTAACTGAAACAAATGGTCAATGTCAATAATACATGAGTGTCTCTTCTTTTCAGTTGTTACATCTTATGGTGTGACAATCCATTGATATTATATCAATAATAGATGCTGTATATGCTAATTACTTCATGTAGCTTAAAACAGCATGCTCCATACTGATGAATCTTAAAGAATCTGGGTGCAATGCTTTTTTTTCAATTCAGGCCTACTCTGTGGATGAAACAGGAATATCTTACCATATTCTTCCTCTAACTCTGGGTTTTCTGAAACCTTCTCCAGTTTGGAAACAAATCCCTTGAGAGTTTTGAATGCCTGTGTAATGGGAAAAGTATTATTATACAATTTATATGGTTGGCAAAACATGAGCAGGGCAAATAATGAACCGAACAGTAAAAGATAGATCCCTTTGACAAAGACACTTTTCACAGCTGACAGTTTGAAAAAAACAGTTCTGAATAAGAAAACTGCAATCAAAACACAATGGCATGTTACTGCGACAGAAAAAATAAAGAAACATTCTTTAAACCAAATTGAACTGGCTGTGGAAAGCTATCTAAATTGAACTAAAACTTTGTGACTACAACCTGTTTCTTTGCCCATGCTTTCATCATGTCTCACCTGATCCCTAACACTCTTATCAGGGTCTCTTGTTATGGCACAGAGACTTGGCAGTAATCGCGTGGCCACCTCTGAAAGACTGTAATAGTTCTGTGTTGCTGCCATGCCAAGAATGCCTGCTTGTCTTGCAGGAGGAAAAGGATCTTTCATAGCACGCATGAAAGCTGAACATAAGATTTTTTGTCGAATCTGAAATGGGACAAAAGGATGAATTTTCATGTGCATAGAATTAGTTTCTAAGTTTAAGTCTGCATTCACTGTTGTTGTTTTGAGTCAAACTATGTTTTGCAAAAGTGACGGCTCATACCAGGAATATTTCACATAAGAGCATAAAGAAACCACTGTAATTTAAAAAATAAGAAATCTGAACCATCTTAATGACATATCAACATAGAATATAACGAGAAGAACATGGGATGATGACAGGTACATTAAAAAACACAAAAAGCAAACACTGGGACTTACTGATGGATTGATGTAACAGGCAATCTTCCCAAGGCAGACAGTTGTGTTTGTTCGGATGCCTCCCTGCATATATCAAAGATGAACAAAGCATAGTGAATAATACTTTTAAAAAGCACCTTGCATAAGACTCATTATCTCCTTCATTCTAGTTTTATGTACTGGATTTTCACTACAGACAGATACATGTCATAATTCCCAAACAAGTAACTTACTATATCATAATAATTCTGACTTTGACTTGTTGAATCTAAGGAATCACTATGTCATTTGCTCCATCAAAAATAACAACAACAACAAAAAAATAACAACAACAAAAAAACAAAACCATAATTAATATGTTGCCTTTTTGATAAATGACAAACAAAGCACACAATTTATTCATCATAATCAAGGAAAAGCAATGGTTAATTCACCTGATCATCTTTGGCTTGAAGTCGAGCAAACTGCTTCATAAGCTCCTCATTCAGATTCTTGTAGTTCAGTTTTGATGCCAAGTGAAGCATCGCCTAAGTATATAGAGTCAAAATTAAATGGATTCCTGTTATTCAAAGAGGCTGGGGAGTAACTGCACTTTGGGAAGCTCTTACTTGTCATCATACCATTTGTCATTATCTTCTGTGTTGGCAGATATATAAAATACAAAGAAGAATGCAGATCTACTGAGTATACTTTCATTAAGGACTGTGTACTTTGCTCTAATGAGATCACCAGACTGCTCAAACATACAAATGCTAATTATTTACTGCACACTGTGACATACCAAAGGGATACAGATTTGGAAGGATAAATTTCCCTGGTACCTAACTTGCCAGTGGTAGATCTTTTTGCAGGATTCTGATGACTTTGAAATGACACCATTCCAAGTACACCTTTGATAAATGGTGATGGTATCATGAAAAGACAAATCTACTGTCCAATTTGACATCTTACCTTGATTGTGCTTTCTCTGACCATGGGATTTGTGTCCATGAAGCCACTGACAACATTTGGGAAGATCTTGTCATTGACTGTGTCATTCTGTAAGTGTTCTACAAAGAACTCTATCTGTACTCAGAAAAAAACAGAACAAAAGGCTAATTTTACTATGTCAGTATTGAACGAATCCATTCAGTCCAATGACTGTCCAAATGCTATACAGAATGCTGACATATATGTGAACAGAACTGAATATGTGCTCTAAGAACAAACTTGAGTTTAAGTACTTGTAATTATTTTGAAGCAAGTTTATCCAGAGATAAAATGCACTGAGAGTAATAAAGTCATTGTCCAATATTACCTGCTGTAGTAATTTCACTCTGGTTGCCCTGTCTGGAGAGGAAAAGAGTTTCACAACACATGGGACAATTTTCTTCTGATATTCAGCTGAATCCAAATGCTTTCCAATCTGAAATATGAAAAATAAATAATTCAGGGCAAAAAAGAAATAGAAACAAGACCTTCAGAACCACAACTTATGCACAAATACAGGATACTCATTAAAGAATAACATGCTCACATAAGCAAAAATTTCATGGGACTGCCGGCTCAAACACATCTGCAACATGAACTAGTTCACAGAGAAATATTCTACCTCTCTGTTCCTCAGCCGCTTCCTCGCCTTCCCCTACATTTTGCTTATGATCATCTCTGGTGCTGTATGAAGTCTTAAATCACAGAAACATCTCCTACTTTTTTATCTCACAGTAAGTTTATATGTGAATGTCAGTTCACAGAGTGTGTGACACACATCTGAATAATGACTCACCTTGAACATTGGGGCTAAGACTGATGAACCAGCATTTCCATATTCAAATGCATTAAGTAACTGGGGAAGAATCTTATTCTGGCAAAACAGAGGCGGGAATGAGTCCAGTGATGGAGTCAGACTTGCAAAAAATTTGTTCTTTTCTGCTTGATCTTTAATCTGGATAGGAGAAGAGATAACAAAAACTATATCAAAAGCATGATTATGTGACTTGTGCAGTCCTTAAAAAAGTTAATAAATTGCCCCAAATACACTGTACATTCATTATAATGAATTTCATCATTTTGATTGATGTGAATCCTTCTCAGAAATACAAACAAAAGGTCAGTAGTTGTATTATCATTATCACAACTTCTTCTTTCAGAAATGAAATAGCATTACTTAAAAAAATATTTCAAAAGTCAGTCACTGCATATAATCATTATTCTAAACATCATCATTCCTAATTTTGTGAACAGCAGAGTGATAATAATGCAGGCTTTCCAAATTTCAAATTATCTGGCTTCATTCATGTTTGTCTTGTGTTTTACTGGTCTTGGATATGGTTCATTCACTCTAGAATCTGGAAACATACCTGAATTTCCTCTAAAAACATCATGGAGTCTACAAAAGTATTCCGCATAAAGCCGCCTTTCTGTCTGCAGTTTTCAATGAACTTAGAAGGGTTTGGGCGTGAGCGAGGGTTTGCACCTACAAGTTCACAGTAGTTGGCAATCAACGTTTGGGGTATCTGTGAAAGAGAAGAACAATATGTTAGCCTATGCACTATCAATTTCAAATACCACACCCCTCGAACTGTCCAGTAACATTATGCTTCCTTCTCACAGATCCTGATATATATTTGAGTGTTGAATGATCAGTGCATGCCCTTCTGTCACAAAGTCAAACATTTCTATGATGCTGTCATCGATTAGAAAATAACTACATTTTATTTACATCAATGCTCATGAATATGACAGATCTTCATAGTGTGAGATTTACAAGTTCAGTCAATCTGATTATCAATGACATGCTGGTTTTCACTAGATTATATGAACTCTTTATGGACTAAGATTTTTTTTTTTTTTTGTTGCGCACAACCTTTCAGGACTGGGACTTTGAGACCTGTTTGAAAATTCACATCACCACACCCCCCC
>JAWQUT010000031.1:3160124-3192451 GCA_033807755.1 Ellobium chinense
AAAAAAGGTATAAAGCAATAATAATGACAGTTGACAGATGGAGTTATAAAATTTAAGATTTTAAAATTTCAATTAACGAGAAAAATATTTATGTTTGTTGATTACTACAGTATTTGTGTTAAAAAATTTTTTTAAAAAATGTGTTCATAATAGAAAAACAATAATTTTTCAACTGTACCCGCCATGCTCATATTTTTTGCTCTGACCTAATTTTTATGTCAACATATAAATAAATGTCACTCAAATCCACACTTGTGCCATTCTAATCAATATGCTCAAGCACAGTTTTAAGATAAGAAGCCAAAATCACCCAAAATACACCCCAAAAATGACCAAAACTTGGATGAGAGACCAGTGTCCTGAGCTATGCTTTCTTTTTGGTCATATTAAACTACAGATTGGAACACAGCTAAACAATATTTTTACAAACAAGTTCAGAAAATTTCCAAGCCATTTGGAGGAAGCACAAGCCAAGAAATGCAACCCCACAAGGGTTACAGAAATTGTTGTGCAAAAATATTTTTGCAAACCTGGAACACTGAGGGAATCATCGCAAGAGAGTTTAATGTAACATTCTTCCTTTATATCTTTTGATAATCACTGTCATGTCACTGCCATAAAAAGCCTCCTATTGTAAGAAGCATACAGAACTAACACACTACCTTTCCAGGTGATTTCAGGGCAGCAGTTCTAGGCAAAGTTCCATTGAACACCTCCCATATTAGACAACCCAAACCCCACATGTCAGCTGACCTATGGAACAAAAAAACATAAGAAAAAAACATAATCTGAAATTCATGAATGGCAAAACAAATTTAGTTTCATAGATGAACACAACCTGATTGCTGAAAGCACATATGCACATCCATGCAAATCTTTAAATATATTCTCAGATGGTAAATCTATAAACAGAAATCCGACAGTTCTTACCATTTCTCAGCTCTCACTTTTTTACCCTCTGTCTTCTCAGGTGAATCATATCTCTCAAGCAAAGGAAGAATTTTAACTGGTGGGTTGCTGTCAGGGCCTTCTGCTGGATACATGTAATCAACACCACCCAGTTTCCATTCCCCAGCAGGGTCCACAAACACAGAGGCCATACACACATTGTTGTGGATAAGACTGCAGTCATTAACCAAAAATGACAAGCCTTTCTGAGAAAGACAAATTCACAAATATAGTAACAGGAAAGTTCAAGTGACCAGGTTTACTTGATGGTTTCAATAAGTTATTTGCATCAGCTTACAAGGTTTCATTGGTAGGAAATAATGAGTTTATGGTAAACTTGTTCCATTCTATTAGAAGAACAATAGTATTAACACAATTAAGCCAATATAAATTCAGAACTGTCATATTAACTTGGATGGCATTAAAGAACGAAATTATTACTCTCATGTGAGGTGGAGAATGTTTATTCCTTTTAGTTTAACATAAATAGTTTTACAACAGTGAAATGTCAAAATATGAGCAAAGCTAAATTATATAAATACATACCACTACTTGATGCAGTCCCCAAGAAATGGCAATTTCATTATGGCCTTCACTGTCATTATCTTTCAAGTAGGTCTCCAAAGGTATCACAGGTTCAGTTGCAAAGTATATAACTTTGTCTGTCTGGAAACAAAACAAAAAAAAAATCTGTTTCAGGCATTACAAAAATATATAAAAATGTAAGCATCAGATCTGACCTTTCCTTCCTCTGTCTCACTTATGCCTTATTATCTTTTTTGTTCTGAAAATAATGGTTTTAAAACCCAGAAAGCTAATATATTATGGACAAGTAGATACATTACATTCGTTGTCAAACAAATGATGTTTCTCACATTTGCAGTGGTTGCTTAAAATCGAATGGTTTCTCCAGGTCATAGGAGTTGGAGGAGACATTCCCCCTTGTCATAAATTCAGTGGGGGATTCATAAATTTTTTAGAGGGATGTTAGGCTTTTCTCAAGTAATGCAAACTCTGGAGTGCCGGAGTGAAGGAAAGATCAAAATGCTTTTACGGTATTTTTAGAAGGGATTTTGAAATTTTTGGGGTGAATCATGTGTTCACACAGTCTAGAAAAAATGTTGACTATCTAACTAATGTTTCATGCCAGTCACTTTAACACTTGAAAATAATAATCTAGGACTTATGCCTTACCTCAACACCATCAAGAAAAGTCAGAATGTTGGGATGGCGCAAAGTTTTGATCCTTTTCAAAGAATTCTTGGCAATCTGAATCTGTGTGTCACTTGATCCTTTCACATCAAAAGCAAATATAGAAACTGGATCACCAGAGCCCTGTGGTAGAGAGAGGCAAATATGAAGTGAATAAATAAATACTAAATAATCTCATTGGTAGCTTGTGCATGATTCTCACACATTATTGCAAATTCAACTCTTGTTTTCTATCACCATCATCAGCATTTCTTCACTGGCCGGGAGTGTAACGGGAAGGGGGGNGGGGGGGGGGAGAAAGAATCATTTAGATTCTTACCATCAAACACTCTGCCAGTGGCTGAAAGAGGGGCTCTCATTCACAAAGTATGTTGCCCCAGGGAGAGAGGTGGTGGGAGGAGCATGTGTCATGAATAATCACAGGTTGCAGGAGCACAAGGAAGGATGTTCAGGACCATAATATAAGTGCAAATAAAATAAGTGCAAATAAAACATCTGCATGTATGTCTGAGAGAGGAGATACAAGTGACATGAAGAGAATGTGATGTGAGAATGTGCAGCAGGTTGGAGAACAGTATGTGCTGTACCAAAAAAAAAAAAAAGCTAAGGTAGATTGCAGGGCAGGAGATGGTGTTGGGGACAAAATGTTTTACTGTTATTCTTTCCCAAGGATGCCAACAAACTAAGGTGGAAAAAAAAAAAAACCATACACGTATTTCACACAAAAAGAGCACATGCGAGTGGGCGCAGCGGTTTGGGGGGATGAAATTCTGAAGACTGAGAATGTCTAATAATTTATGGTCCACTCCATACCAAATCCATTGCCAGCAAACCATCAGTAATACTGGACATGAACTGCTGCATGAAACCATTATGATCAGACTGAATAGTTTCTAGGCTCTGCAGTTTTTGTGTCCATGTAATCTTCAGCATCAGAGTAGAGCATATACAAAGGGAAAGACAAACATAAAACTGTGCAAGCCTCCCTTTCTGTACCCATCTCTCAAACACCCAGGACAAAATACCTGTTCAACAATGAATTTCAGTGGCCATCTACAAGCCTTTCATCTTTGACATCTAGAATATATACAGTATATCCCAGTCCCAGTGAGTCTGCTGAGACCTTCTGCTTTAAGAGAGGACTAGAAAGTTTGGACATTTTTCTTTTTTGCATTATGAAAGAATTGATCCCTCATGGGATGGCACTAGTGTGGAAGTGTGGTTGCGACTACTTTATCGATGTATTGAACACAAATGAATAATACTGATTTTTAACAGAATCAGCAGTTGATTAAATTTATGAACAATAAGACAAAAAGAGTGAAGAGGAAATGACAGGAGGTCTTTCGAATGAGACTCGCACCTGATGCTCCAATCTCATTGTACAGTCGACTCCACTTAATTGCCGGATTACGGAAAAAGTGGACGATTAAGCGGAGAAGCGATTAAGCGGAGTAGGCCATATTTTTGGAAATGGGGTTCAATTTCTTTGATGTCGTTATTTGCTGTCGTGCATTGATGCCTTCTCGTCGCCAGACTCAGGACAGACTCGAGTTTGGCGGTATTGTAGTGCACAAAATGTTTGATCTCCGCGGTCTCTCTCATTGGCCACCTCACAGTAGCCCAACAGACAATAAGGAGTAGGATGGCACGGTCGGGATCGACCGTTCATACACATGACACGTTCTCTGATCTAGCCCCAATCCAATAATACAATGTTTACATTCTCCTCCTCGCTGAGACGGAAGGCATGGGGAGAGGAGACTATACAGCTTTCGGCGCATTAGCAACTGTAGTGTAATCCTTCAACCGCTGATCTTTGAATTCACCGTTGCTCAAGAGTGGTCGATTATCCAGAGTGAAAGGCGATTATCCAGTGATTTTTATAGAGGAAAAATTTGGTTCCCTGGGAAACGAGGCGACTAAGCGGAGGACGACTAAGGGGAGTCGACTGTATTAGTAATTTAGTAGGAGCTCTAAATTAGGGGTATGAGTCTCATTTGGAATTCCTCCTAAACAAAGGACTGCGGGAATAAACTTGACTGAATTCAACAGAAACACACTAAGAATTTATTCCCACTGAAGTGTTTGACAGAATGCAGAAGCAGTGATGTTTCTATTTTCTTGACATTCATGTCATCTAATGTCATTTAATCATTTAAAGCCAAAATATTTGGTTCTGAAATTTATGCCCTATGTGGATGATCCCTTCATCTAGCCGAGTCTTACAAGGGATGTTTGGAACAATCCAGAAATAGGACCGATTTGGTGGCTGACCTATGAGTATGACTGAATGAACTGTACTGATGCAAGAGCGATCCTGTCCTGGAGACAGCCGGATGTTTGTAACTGTTATAACAGAAAATGCCATACCTTTCACTGTTTATTTGGACCAAATTTGAATTCTAGACTCAACTACCCAGTTTTATTTCAGGTATCAATACCTGTTTTAAAGCTTCATGTCTTCAGTATATCAATAACAATAGTCTGGACCACACTTCCACACTATTGACCATGGGATCAGTCTTAAAAGTCACACAGTTTAAGATTACTGTTTATAGATAACTCACCCCCTCCTTTTTTGGGGGGGGAAGGGGAGGTAACTTTGTGCTCACACCAATACCGGGCTATGCTAGACTGATGAGACTTGAGAAGATGCACTAGTCAATATAGTCTATGAAAACCGAATTCTCACTTTGACGTAGGACTTTTGGCCCCGAAATCAAATTTCAGGACTTTTCCAGGACTACCTGGAATTCCAGGATCGCGCGGAAGCCCTGACCCAAGCTAGTCTAATAAGTTAATCCCATCTTGTTACTGCATACCATCCTAGTATTTCTGTTCATGTTGCTATAAATTATAATAACTGATGAGGAGGGAATCGGCTAGATATTTGTTTTTTTTAAATTCTTTGGTCATGCAAAGTAACTCCAACTTTCTTCTTGCCCCCATGTCACTGTTATTACTTTATTACACCCACAAGCTGCACACTAGCGAGCCATTGTGTCTGTTTTCTTTCACTGACCAGTGCTTTCCACATGAAAACAAATGTTGCGACTTCCCGGATCATGTGACCTTCCCGAGATTTAGAACGAGTCCATTACAAATGTCTTTCTGTTCACTGCAGTTGGTGAGTCTATTGACTACAAATACTCTTAGAAAGCTTCAATGCAAGGCACTCTGCTAGTCTAGTCTGACTGGCTTTTGTTGACTATTCCAATTTCTCTCCAGCATATTAGTTATTAGTATCATTGAATCATAGGATAGGGCATAGGGCCTATTATCTACCTTTTTCTTTCCGTGATGTAGGGTCCAAATTGACTTATCCTCAAGGCCTGGGACTTTTTCTCCAATTTCATAGTGGAAATCTTTCGCTGGATCACGACTGAATAATGACCACATTGTTCATATCACAGGAAAACTACAGGGTCTCGTTAATAAAACCATGAAACACCCTTTCCTCTGGGAAGTCGACGTTGCTTCATTTACGTGGACGGAGGGAGTGATCTCCCCTACCGACCAAAAACAAAACTGATCGTAAGTGCTGTGTAAGTACTATTTCAAGACCAATTATTATCAGGTAGTCTTGGGCAGTTTGAAAAAGTAATTCTGTACATTAAATACACATTATTATGATGACAACGTATTGTCCTAATTGGTTTCCCCTGAGAAAAGTGCATATTAGATTGTCCGTTATCTCGGTTGGTTTTACGACGTCGAAATTGTTTGCCATTGATACAAAATGGCGACCACGGGTGCAGCAGTCTCTCCTCTTGTTATGCGGATTCTTGCCGCTTCTGTCTCTGTCTCTTACAGAGCTGGAAACATCATAAGGGATATTCTTAGGACGGGAGATCTTGGCATTGTGGAGAAGGTAAGTCCTTGTTGATGTTCATATCCAGTACTTTTTTTTAGTGGCAGCTATCGGGATCTGGTCTACAAGTGTCAAGACTTATGATACTTTTTTAGTTAGAGTAGACGTCCAGAGTCTGTTGTAGAGTGCATAAGATCTATATCTAAATGGTGTCTTTCTCATTCCAAATCTGTTTAGGGTTAGAGATGAAAAAGACACCATTTAGATCGTTGGCACTATTTACAGAAGGATTTCCAGCTCATCTGATTCTGAGGTTTACCGGCTAGGATGGCTCAGAGCCATGTTGTCAATGTTGAATAAACAATCCGATTGTTTTGATCCATGTGCGATTACATCTGTCTCATCTGCCTCTACTAATACTCACTCCAATTGACTGATGTTCTTATCTCAACATAATAAGGTTGTGACCTTGCAGTGGAAGGGTGGGGTTGTCATTGTATGTGACTAGATGGATCCAGTGTATTTTGTAGGCTCACTTTGCTCACACATGTGTCTTTGTTACAATCACTATCATGTTTTTGTGATGATACATGTGTTGACTGCTTACAAGACAGTGCACATGCATGTTTGCTAGAATGGGGGCAATGAAATGAGAAGCTGATAGGTTGAAGGGATAGCATGTCATGTGCATATATGCAACCATCTATTGATAGATATTTCTAATAATTACAAGAAACTTGATAGGGTTTGATTACTACCACTGTTTCTACTGTATAGCAATGTGCCTACCCCACATTTCACATTGCACCCTCATCAGTTATCAGAAACTGTTTTAGCATTTATTTCCTACTACTAGCTGTCTAAGAGAAAGGAAGGGAAATAGCAACAATACTCACAAGATGTCATTTTTTATTTGCCCCCTACCACGTGGATGCCAGGTTGAACTGCATAATACTTAATAACTTTCCTCCCAATATTTGGTCATTTGCCAAAATCAGCAACTTTAGACTTTTTGGATGTGACAGACTATAACCTACTGCACACCAAAGCAGCACATCACACTGCAACTCTGTGCACTTGAACACAACATCTTGTACATTTGTGCATGATACTGCTTGCATGATATTATGCTGCATGTGCTGCACCACATCACACCACAGCACACTTCCTGAACTGGAGGAGATCAGGTGAGAGAGTTCCTGATATTCTGATCTTCCAGTTCAAATCACAGAAAGGCCCCTTTATATTCCCTGGGAGCCCAAACGCTACTAGGACCAACAACTTGTCACTAACCTGTCTCTACCTGCCCATTTTAGGTTATCTTGCCAAAGTTGGAAGCTGTCTGTAGAGGACAAACCCAGTCAGCCACAGACATTGCTCTATATATTGTAATATTTTAACCTAAAAGCTACTTAGACAGATGTTCTGCCAACCACAGAATTTTAGGCTGATATGTTGAAGTCAGAGCTAGCAGGTACATGGAAATTAATTGATCTGATTGCCTGGTTAATTCATCTAGTCAATCTGCAGGTCTGTTTGTAATCTAAGCTAGAGAGAGAAGGTAAAAAGAGATCATCTATGCTTTTTTAATACTACAGTCGAGTCCATGTATGTCAAAATCGGATTCCTCCAATTACTTATTAGTCGAAAGAGAAAGATATGTTAGTTTTTTTTCCTTCTTTGCGTCTATTAATTATCCTTGCATAAGACGAAGTAATTAATGCCCATTTCTGATTAGTCCAACTGCCCAGCGCTGCCCAAAATCACCTCCTGGCGTCCTCCCCGCGTGGTACCAAACAACGCCAACGGCTTGAAAAACAAACGAGGCGGTGCCGCGGATAGAGAGAGACAATAAAACTGGACACTGCGAGTGCCATTAACCGCAGCACAATAAGTAGGGCGTGTGTATTACACCACCGCTGATAAGACAGTGGGGAGAAGAGAATGCGGGAGGGCTCGGCGGTGCTGAAAAATCGATCGATAATTAAACATCTCGGCAGCAGTGTATACGCATCTGGCCCATTGCACTGTGACGGTAAATAAACAAGAGGCTGCCCTCGTGACCTCCCCAGTGTGCTCGCTCGCTCGCTCGCGAACAGTTGACTCATCCTTATCATATTCAACTTGAATTAAATTGAATTTGTCCTCTAAATAATGGCTTCCTCTAATCCAGTAAAGAGAAACCTCAAGACTCTTTCCATTGAGTCGAATATTAACATGCTCCAGGAAATCGACAGAGGTGCAATGTCGAAGAATGTCATAGCTGAGAAGTATGGCGTTCCCGCTAGCACGCTTTCTAAGATCTTGAAAAACCGGGAACAAGTGGAAAAAGCGGCGGCCTCTTCATCTATTAAGCTACTACTCAGAGTGATTTCTTATAAAAAGAAATAATCCCATTTAAAATACTTGCCCATCTTTAGTTACATCCCCTGTTGAATTGCCCTCGTGACCTCCCCAGGGTGCTGGCTCGCTCGTATACGGTTGACTCGCCTTGGAAATCGTTAGTCGAATTCTGATTTCTCCAACTCATTGGGGTGGTCCCAGCGAATTGGAGTTAAGCAGACTCGACTGTATTTAAAGCAGACCTCACTTTCATCTTCCTTCTAAGGGCTGTCTTTATCCAGGCATTAGAAAAGGTAGAACAAAAGAAATGGATCCATTTGAAATGAACTCCCTTAAAACCACTAGAAGGTGCTCCATATTTTCAAGCACACCTTTCAATCTTTCCCTTAGACTTGAAAAATTAATAACAAGTCTGCTTCAGCACTTCATGTAACAGAATTCAACCCCTGGAATTTCAGATGTACTTAACTGTTGCACAGGGTACAGGGAAATTAATTCATCTGATTGCTGGTTAATTGATGAGGTAAAAAGATTGGGGGGNGGGGGGGAAGAGAAAAGAAGATAAGAAGAAATGTCTTTATTAATACAATTTCAAGGAGACCTTACCTTCAGCTTCCTTCTAATTTCTTTAGCCAGGCTTTTAGAAACGTCAGAGCAAAAGAAATGGATCTGTTCGAAATTAACTACCTGAAAACCACAATATGGTGCTCCGTATTTTCAAGCACACTTCAGTTTTTCTGTGTTCCCGATGGACTTGCAAAATTGACAACAAGTCTGGTTCAGCACTTTATGTAACAGAATTCAGCTCGTGGAGTTTCAGATGTACTTAACTGTTTCGCCATCCACATCTAGCAGAGAAAGGTAAAACAATCAACATAAATGCACAATAGCTGGTGTTGGAAACCTGCATACAGTGTACATGTACTGTGGTAATTTCAAGACTCTGTGGATGTTTAATTTATTAGCAGTGATTTGAAAGCGCTAACTAATGGTTGACAGGATCACAAAAAAATTTTCATTCACTGGCACAAATAGTAGTGATAGGTGTAAACAACTGATTCTCAGATTTATAAAGCCATAAATAATAACAGAAAATGGCTAATCTGCTTGCCCATCTAGTAGGTGGTTCAAGTTACCATTCTTTGCATTTTAGAAAAATAACTCACTGATGCTTGTGTCCCCTCTTACCGTTGTAAAAGTACCATGATTTCAAATCTGCAGGTGTGGTACCATTTAATACCTATCCAATGCGCTGCAAAATGCAGCACAATTTATCTTAAAGTTGGTAATACAGCCTTCTCAGAATGTGAACTTCAGGCGTCTAAAGAAGAAGGTTACAGAAGTATTACTTTAAAAAAGTGCCTTGACTTTAGGGATATGACCTGTAATGTTTTTTATACTCCCAGTCTTATCTCCAACACTCTCTCTTGCATCCAGCAGCTTTCATAGGATAATAAACAAAAAACATTTTATACAATTATTGCCCATTGGTGGTGGAATATTATTCATTTATGTAACAGCCGTGACCCTTTTCCAGCAAGCAAGCTTGTCATTGTTACTATTTGGTATTGAATGCCTGCACATTGCTGTAACAGGTGGGAAAAGATAACAATAGTTATTCTATATGGGTTGTAAGGCACTGGATACTTGAAAAGTGACAACAGGCCTGTTAGTAATTATGCTAGCTGTTAACATTAGGAATTGAGACAAAGGCTGATGCCACCATGCTGAGATAATGGTTTCAAATGAGAATGACCTTTTGTGAAGTTGTGGCTTTTAATTATAGCACAGTTTCTATCGTAGCCTACTTTGTGCCAGCCATACAGTAAGTATAATATTTGAGCCACAGTAGACATAATGTGTTGGATGGTCAGGAAGTCAGTAATAGTAATACAAGCTCTTGCATGTGAGCATACTCAGCCAAAGTGCATGTTTTGGATATTCAGACCCCATATCAAGCAGCTGACTGAACAATACTGTGAAAGCTTGAAAACGTGTGCCCCTAGTTAAACTTGCCATGTTGATGGTCCATTATTCCAACTCTGTCGTTGGCCTTGCCTTATTCAAGAAAGTAATTTCGTGTATAACACAGCCCATGATTAACTCAAAACACACTCAGTCATGAAGATAATTCTTTTATCAGGATGCTTGTACTACCTCATTTCACTAGTTCATGCATTTTCCTGTCTCTTAACATGATATTTACTGGCATTCCCTAAATTATCCCTATTCTTCTTCTTTTTTCTTTTCTTTACAATACTAAGACAGGGTTTGTCTTCAAACGCTGTATTTCAAATAGTTTAGGCAGCTGTGGATTCCAAACATATGATCTAAGATGGATGGAACTATTATAAAAAGTCAGCTGCATTCTTGAATGCACTTTTGTTACCTGTTATAAGCTTATTTAAAAATGTCCGTAACATAATTCTAAATATTTTACCAGAGACTCCTCTCTCTCTTATGGTCAAGACATTTTCATGCCATAAAATTTTGATAAAACAGTACCTGTTTCATAGACTAAATTGTCTTTGTGCAAAGGCATTAGAATTTACAGTTGATCTTTACTGATTTATGTAATTCAGGTTTCAGTCTGCACAGGATTAGGTCAACTTGCCTCCCCCGTATTTGTAAATGACAAGCCCCTGACCTCTCATGTCCTGTTAAACAGGCTAACAGTGGTCAGTGCAGTGTAAGTTCAAGTGTCAAGGGCAGACGTCTAGTCTAGGAGTCTGTGGGAGATGATAGTATGACATGAGAGAGAGAGAGAGAGAGAGAGAGAAAGAGAGAGAGAGAGGAATGCGAACTGAAAGACTTTATTTCCAGGGTCTTTCACCATAAGTCTGCTGTTCTTTGCATAGTAACATTACACTGTACTTTAATGTACATCCAGCAGATCAGCACTTGGGCTAAGTGCATAATTATGCTTAACCTCTTCTCCACCTAATCCCTTCCGCCCTACCCTCTCTCCCCACACACCACCGTCACCGCTATCACGCCAACCTTTTGTTATTATAGACTGAGAATTAGTACTGGTCAGGGTAGTTTTGTGGTCAAAAGCAGATTGTTCGTAAGTGAGATAGAGATCATTTAAGGCGAATCAAAAATAGGTTTTGTATAACACCAAGCACACACGAGAGAGAGAGAGAGAGGAGAGAGAATACACACACACACGAGAGAGAGGAGAGAGAGAGAAGGGGGGGGATTGGAACAGCGGATGAGTAAAACTTAGTATGGATGCTAGTTACAACTAATTATAGGTTTTGTTTCTAAGACAACCCAAATTCTAGTCTTTATTTCCATGGTTTTGCGTTAAGAATGTTCACAGTCGGTGCAAACATTACAGTTTGAAGTTGATAATTGGGAAAGACTGACTGAGAAAAGTATGTGAACTGAATAAGACGTCAAATGCTCGTACAGTGGTATACTAATAGTACAGTGCATATTATCCAAACCTTTGCTTCTGGAGTAGACCGGTGTCGCATAGGGACATATTGCGATATTAGATTATTCTGCCTATAAAAGGGTTTTGCCGATTAACGCACTCACAGTCACAGACTCCTGCTGCCTGTTGTGTCTGCAGTGTTTTACAATAGCTGCAAATGAAATGTCATATTACTTATGCCGTTGTGCTGTAGAGAATTGGTGAAAGGAAGCTCCCGCTTGTAATACAAACAGGATCCTAACCTTTCACATGACCAGACTGGTCTTAAAAATTATTTATATCTGATCGCTCTCAGTGTGACAGTGTGGTTGTATGTGTCTTTGACCGTAGAGCCACTGTTTGTCTTGGTTTCATATTCTCCAGGAATACTCAGACGCTACTAATAGTACTTGCCTCTTAGTGTTTTCTAAGCTTAGAAGGGGAAAATTGGGGGAGGTATGTATGTGTGGCATTGTGTAGTATCTTGTGATATATTGGTTTGCTAGTAAAGCGATAGTACTTCACGAGGCACATAGTGTAGTGTGGTGTAGTGTGGGTATGTGGTTTGATGTGGTGTACTGTGTTGTGGTATGGTGAGGTGTGGTGTGATGTTGTGATCACTTGCTTGAATTCCAAGTGGGTGAAATTTGAAACAGAAAATATATGGACCGCGAGTTATCGAGGCTTTTGTAGTACATAAAGTTCGATTACTGCTTAGTCACTTGTAAATGGCAGCAAGCAAAGATAGCGAGGGGAAACAATCATAATAGAAGGTTAAAATGTGTAAGAATAGCACAGCCGGCCCGGGGCTCATTTCAGAAGACAGGAAACCGCATACTTAGTCATTATTTACAGGATTTTGTATGGCCTCATGAGAGAAGTAGGCCGTGGTGACACAGGGCGAGACCTGTCCATTGTTAAGCGGCTTCTCAACTCGACCGTTAGAACATTGTCCCGAAATTTATTCTGTGCGTGGTATGTTTCATGATCTTTCGCTGGACTTGATAAGATAACGGTCATACTGTATTTAGGTATTTTTCTTGTCTCCAAGGTTCAAAGTGGCTAACATAATTAATACTTGTATGAGCCTGCCGCCGTCCAGAAATTACAGTGTATTTTGTGTATAGTGTAGCATGCGGTGCTTCCCAGATGCTCTTGGGATTGATGCATGTCATTAACTTCCTTGGTGTTTTAAGGTCTGAATTGTTATGTGTCTTGTTCACTTCTAATCTTCAGCTTCCATGTGAAACCAGCTGTGCCGGCATTTTGTTAGATTTTGTTTGTTTGTTTTTTGTGAGTGAGAGACTATCATTCTGGGATCATTGTCATACATAAGTTAGGTCTCAAATAATGATGCCACGCTTGGAGACAGTAGTGTTTTATTACTATATTGCTATGTCAGATCCTTCCTGTGTTCAGCCTCACGATTTATTTATAACATATTCAGTACAGTGGTGTAGCGAAAGAGAGGTTATGGCCATTGGTTGTAGCAAAAAATTTATAGTCCTTTTTCACTGAAATATAACTGCATTGCATTTTTTTAAAAAGAATAACTTTCTCTCAATGCCCTGAAGTTTTCCAGATTTAGTATGAAACTACGAAACTCATTAGGTCATAATATGGAACTACTCAAATTGTGGCTGTATTTTAGGTAGACCGCATTTCCATTTGTCCAGATTTTGGAACTTTGTGTGGTTATGGAAAGGAGAGTGAAAAAGAAAACATCAAAACAACACATTTGATCCAAAGCCTACCATATTGAAACGCACTGCACACTGTTGACTACAACTCCATACAGTCACCAAGTATAGCAAAGCATTTAAAAACACACATGCGCTCTCTCTCTCTCTCTCTCTCTCTCTCTCTCTCTCTCTCTCTCTCTCTCTCTCAAAATTGATAATTTCCCACATTTAAGAAGCTTGAAAAATTAGATTCTGTTAAGGTTAATGAAAGATCACGACAAATCTCTCTCCAAGGACTCTGTGTCTCACTTCCAAATTTCTACTCCTGTCTTGCCCCAAGCACTGCTTCTAGCCTAACCCTGCTCCTATCCCTAAACAGTCCCCGATTCGTATACCTAAACCTACCCTTACTCCTGGTACAAACATTGGGATAGTCATATATAGATAGATAGATAGATAGATAGATAGATAGATAGATAGATAGATAGATAGATATAGATATAGATATATAGCTATAGACGGGGAAATAAATATAAAATAACAAGATATTCTTTGAAAATAGCGTTACTTTCTGGTGGAATATGCCATAATTTATATACTGGAGAAGGACATCAATCTCTTAGAAAGTCAAATTCTCCTTGTGTGGAGGTCATCTCAAGTCTCAAGTCACTCTCTCTGCTCTGTCTATAATCATATTTGGTGTTGTAAAGATTTGTTTTACACAGAAGTTTCCCTGAGAGCAGGCAGTATAGTTCGTGCAGTTTAGGGGGTTATCAAGCAGGTGCAGCTGCGCAATGTGTTCTTGTTTCCATTTGTGTAGTACATGTTTTCAGCGGCAGTAGTGTGTCTCATTCTATATGAGTCACCCGTAGACACCCATTCACTAGAGTCAAGGTAGAGACATTAATAGTGGTTTGAACACAGGACCCAGTGTAGAGTAGAGGATGTAAATGTAGCAAAAACGCTGGCAGTAAATCTGATGATTGCACATGGACTTCTTGCATGAAAAGCACGTTCAATACTAGATCTTGTACGCTCTAGTTAGTTCGTAGGCTGCGCATTGTGAACATTGCGTTTTAATGAATATTGTGTAGACAACATACAGAACAATGGCTAGTGGAGACAGTTCTGACGATCTGGTGCTTAGAATCATAGCTGCTTCGGTCACAGTGGCGTATCGCGCTGGTGACATCATCAGGGGCATCTTGAAAAGCGGGGACTTAGGAATTGTACAGAAAACGGTGAGAACCAGCAACGTCTTCAGTGTTTTTGAAAAGTCTGATTGTTATTCTTTCTTTTCTATTATTCCTTTTCATTCATTCCTTCTTTTTTTTTTTTTTTCATTTTTATCATGCGAATTTTCTTTCTTTCTTTCTTTCTTTCTTTCTTTCTTTCTTTCTTTCTTTCTTTGCCCACTGTCTTTCCCTGATTGACCAATTCCTATCTGTACTCCTGCCATCTGTCGGTATGTCTGTGAGTGGCATTGATAGAACAAAAAGCTATGATCAATCGCGCTTGAGTTAATAAGCTAGTAGCAGATCTCAAGTGAAAAACTAGAGAATAGTGGAGCGAGTGCCTCATCGACGTTAGTACTAGTAGTCTTTAATTGTCTTGCTATCCTTTAACGTTACTACTGTGAAGGTCAGAACATCATGTCACCAGAATAGCAAACGAGATTAACCCCTTTTTATTGATGGCCGGTGCTCCTTCGTTTTTTGTTGTTTTTTTTTTTCATTCCGACTGGCATATGTAGGCCTATCAGCTTCGATTTTCGACACTTAGATAAATGGAAATCAGATTGTCATGTACACTGTGCCTAATGTAGGCGACCGTGATCTCCCTGTTTGACGTATGAAAGTAGCAAAGACAACTCGGTGCCCCTGGGCGCGTTTCTTTATCGATTACTATGTCAATAGCATACTGTGGCGTGTCCCGAAAATTGGTTTGAGTTGTGGGTGCGCTTGCAAAATACCTGCAATATAGGCTAAAGTCCGTTTTAAAGAACATATAATTTGCCTTGATAGAGTAATGTTTCAGTATGTGGCTAGCAACTTTATGTAATGTATAACAATACCAGTATAGCTTTAGCAGTAGGTGTGCGCCACATTCAGTGGCGGGGATGATTGAGTCCAGAGGCGAAACAAAGCTTTGTGCCTCCCCTTTCTGCCCCACTCCCCTTTCCCCTATTTTCCATCCCCCGTCCCCATATTAAAATCTCCGCCACCCCCACCCTCACCCTACCCTCCAAGCCTCTTTGACAGTCCAACTACACCTTTTGCTTTCAATCTTTTGTCTTTTTCCTTTTCCGTAATTTTCTCTAACATTTTGGCTGTTTACCACTTGCTCCTTCCCACCCCCCCCCTCTCTCTCTCTCTCTCCTTTTCNTCTCTCTCTCTCTCTCTCTCTCTCTCTCTCTCTCTCTCTCTCTCTCTCTCTCTCAGTGTAACCTATCATAGAACTGGTTTGGACTATCAGCAAAGAAGCTTGTTGTCAAAGAGGGTATTTCGACAGTCGAGTTGCCGTTTATTTGTTAGCATGATTATTCGAAAAGTTACCTACCAATTTGCATGCAATTTTACAAAAGAGTTGGGCGTGTCCTGGAATAAAAACTTACATTTAGGGACAGATAAGGATGACGGGGCAGATCCAGAAATGTGACGGTAGATTTCAGTGCAGTGTGAGTAGCATAATAAAATTTTTATAATTTCTCCCTTGGCGGAGTGTCCCTCAAATCGGCTTCCCCTTTTGCCGCGGAGAGGTGGGGGGATGAATAATAGTTTCGACCCTGTCATGAAAAGACTAAAAGAGAAAGCAGATCACCAGTTATAATGAAGCGGCGCGTTGTGGTTTTCAGTCCACATGCCGCCGGTCTGTCTGTGCTTACAAAATAATGAGCCATGAATATTCTGGTGCTGGGATGTGCCACTTTAACAAAACAAAACAAAGTGGCCTGTTTTACAACTTGGCATTATCCTTTTCATTTCACGTCTCTGTTACTTATTTTTCACGTACTGTATGTGATAGCTCAGGCTTGCCCAGGTGCACTGTGGTTCCCATAAAACATTAATGTCCAGTTCGCTCTTGGGATTTTTCTTTTACATTTTTTTCTGTGTACTTGTGTTGTATTTTTAAAAATTTTTGTTCGTTAGTAATGTTGCCTTTGCATATAAAATATTTTTTGTTTGTCAATCTGCTGAGATAAAAACATTTTTTTTTAAAGACAGACTATAACATTGGCGCAGTTTCGACTTCTCTTTCATTCATGTTTCGATCTGAAACATAACAAAGGCAGATTCCTGATTTTTCACAGATCCTCGAAGTCTCAGCGGCTGTCTCTCGCGACAGGACCGCTCTTGCATCAATGCATTTCATTTCGTTATAGATTCGGAACCAAATCGGTCCTGTTCCTAGATTATTCCGTTCCAACATCCATTTTCTCGAAATGCCAAAAATGCACATTCAACAATAAAGAAAATATCCCTCGAATCCTACATTATCCTTGTCAGACTCTTTTGAGGGGTCTCTTTGGGAACAGCACATAGAGGTGAAAAGCACAAAATGGCTTCTCAACCTACCATCTCTGCATGTCGCCAGTCTCTAGGTTGTAGTCTGTCCATTTTTTGTCAAGTGGTATGGTTCAGAAACCGATCTGAATGGAACAATACTACTGAAAAGCAAATCAGTAAAACAGTAACCATAACTACAATATCACACGAATGCGCGTGGAACAGTAGTAGAGATGAAAGGTGTTGTGGAAAGTGAAGGAGGGTATATCGCAGTGCATGGAGCTCGTCACATTGTTTGTCATACAGGCGGGGACATTTCTCTTTTTTTTTATTTCCTACATCTTCATGGCTCACACGAGCCAGTTACTGTACTGTTAATTTTAATTCTACATGATTGGTCTTAGAGATTGGATCTCTGCCAATGCGATGCTGCTGGATCAGCGGTGGGATGGCTTACACCGCTGACTATGCATTATATTGTGTCCTGCATTTCCCACTGTCGTTGCCATTTATTTCATCTGTAGATCAGCAATATTTTTTGTATTATTCCATTCACAGGGTAAGAATGACCTTCAAACAGAGGCAGACCGGGCAGCGCAGAGATGTATTGTTGCTTCACTTCATCGACAGTTTCCCAAGGTCGCAATTTTTGGAGAGGAGGTAGGTAGTTTCCAAGAACATCAATCATGGCTATCAGAGCTGACCTTTTATGAAATGAACCATTCAAAATAACCTATGGAAGGCAGGGTTTTGCTACAGATTTATATGGTGTCAGAGTTTTAGAACATTGTCATCACATGGCAGTCACTTGTCATTTGTGGCTTATTAATTGAAGTATGTTGTATGACAACAGACCATTTGCTTCAGTTTGTATACATGTTCATAAGTAGTCGTTCTTATAGATACGGGCTTAAAATAACTGGGATGAAGATCTTTGACTGTAAAGTACCTTTCATTTTGTTAATGATATCAGTGTGATGAGAGTGCAAAATACAGTGTTCTGTCCTCTGTTTTCAACCCTGTGTGGAGTAAACACTTTCTTTTTTCTGTTTTTCATTTCATTTCAGTATGATGTTTACATAATGAATGATGCATCCTGGAGCTGTGTTTAATTTCTCCTTCTTTAAGCCTTTGGCTAGCAAACACTTTCATGATATTGTATCATGCCAGGTGTTCTTGTGACAAAGAGTGTTGCATTATTGTGTCCTCTCTGTTCACAGAGTCTAGATCCCTCAGAGAAGATCCCAGATGACTATATTGTCAAGGAATTTGATCGTGATGTGATGAGCCATGTATGTCCAGACATATACAAGGATGTCACGGATGATCAGGTTTGTCCTCAAGTCCTTAAAACATTCTATCCATTCGCCACCTTTGGAAGGGAAGTCCGGAAATGACTGTGGACATGCCTCAGCTCAGATGGATTTGTTTTCACATTTCAAATACCAAAAGTGTTTATATCAGTTTTCTGTTCCATACCATTTGGAGAGACAGTAAATTAGTAGTCGGCAAAGTTTCTATACAGTATGAAATGTTTAACTCATGGAATTCAGGGAAACCGTGGTCTGATGTGAAGTGTGCAATTGAATTCAAATTAAGGAAGTATCCCATCATGCCTGTCCTCTTGTTTTATACCCTGGATGAGCCTTTAAGCCTTTTAAGCCCCATGCCAACCTTAATTCAGTCAGGGAAGGATTGGGACAGGGTGGCCATGTAGTTGTAGAAATACTTCTATTAGGTCACATTAGAGTTAGGATAGCAGCTAGAAATGCTGCTTTTCAAGAACACTTATGGAAGAGTATTACAATTCTTTGTGTTTTCCATTTCTTTCATGTGCATAGATTTCCAGGGAGTTTTTCCTGTTGTTTACCCTCTTAGAGTATACCACATTCTAATTTGTGGATGTAAATTGAATTGCTTGCAATAAATGGCAAGAGAACAAGAAATCATCAGGAATGTCAAGCTTGGCTGATATTTCTCATGTTTTAGGGAAGCAGCATGATTTCTTTTTTAAATGTCAGTGACTGTGAAGAAAATCTGTGAAAGACAGTGACTCCTGTGTCATTTTCTGATGTTATGAATAAGGTCTGAATTTGATGGGCTGGGATAAGTGAAAGATTGGGAAGCTTTGCTTAAAATCATCAGCTTTTCATCCGGTTTGTGATACAAGTGTAACTTTGTGAATGTATTTTAAGTGACCAAGTGACCAATTGTGTATGAATTATGACAAAAGCTTAATGCATGCACTAAAGCTTTGCTTGTTTATGTTATAATTTTATTCTCAACATCATAATAATCTAGTTTTGTTTCTTCCAGATTGTAATATGGGTTGATCCTCTAGATGGAACAGCTGAATTTACGCAAGGTATAGTAGAAACAGAGAAAAAGAAACAGCCGTTGTGAGATGCTACTCATGTAAATTTTGGAAAGCAGTATGTCATAACTGATTCTTTTGGGGTAATAATAGGATCTGTATGTGATTCACTGACCACCCAGCACTTGAAATGTACTTGAAATGTATTGGTGTGAACATCATCTTTATTTATGATATGATAGTGTGGAAGTTTGAGCACAGAAGTCCTATTGTCTGGTTGCTTTCTTACCAGGCGTAGATATATGAAGAATATGTCATAGCTTTAAAAGACCAGTGTGATCAATATTTTATTTTATTTTAAAAGTTTACTAGAACTAGAACATACAAAAAAAAATTACATACGGTGGGCCATCACTAGCATGCTCTTTTTGGGTATGAATGAATAAGTTGAAATAGTCATGAGAGAACCTGTATGTCAGAGCAGCGAGTCTTGGAAAACATTAGCAAAGTATCTTTGTGCTCAGGGCTGCTGGATCATGTGACAGTGCTGATTGGGGTAGCCATCAATGGTGAGGCAAAAGGAGGGATCATCTACCAGCCATACTACAACTACCAGGCTGGACCTGATGCCACACTTGGCCGATGTATCTGGGGCCTTATTGGATTAGGTGAGACTTTGTCTACTTTGTCTAAGTTTCAATAAGATCAAATGTTTTGATTGTCAAAGATTTGAAGCTGCAGGATTTTTACAGTTTTCAAGCCAAAATAATCATTGGCATTAATTTGTAATAAACATATCCTAAGTTAGTCCCATTACAATTTGTTTTTTGTAATAAAACTTTTTATCTGAAGAGTGGCATGCGATTTTTTAAATCGAAAAGTATGTGTTAGGTGCAATATAAAGGGCTTATTTGAAAATTGTGCAAGTGATAATTTGTGACCAAAAGTATTGTCATAACTTTGATATGTTGCTTATCTGTAAAGTATTTACAGTTCACATTGTACTTGAAATTAACAACTCACTGTTGTGTTTGAAATTCTAGGCTCATATGGTTTCACTCATCAAAAGCCACCTGAGAATCAAAATTTGATCACCACCACACGATCTCACTCTGACTGGATGGTCACTGAGGCTGTGAACTCTTGTCAACCTTCAGAAATAGTCAGGGTTGGAGGAGCAGGCCACAAGGTGATGCATGATTAAGATATATCCATCATCCTACACTATGCAGCATTCTTGATAAGAATATATCTCACAAAGAGAAATTGCAGTGCAAAATGATATGAATGATCATATTCTCACATAACACAATCCAGCGCAAGTATATGTGATGAAAATAAACAGGGTTCAGCAGATTACAAATGTATCATCCATAACAGGCAAATATTATGCCAAGGAGTATCAAGCAATAACTTTAGTCAAGTATTAGGGACAAAGTATATTATATGCACTTTATAATCAAATTATCCTTACATTTGATGAAAAAAGACATTCATGAAACATGTTTTTGTGTCACATATTGTAAGTTGAAGAGAGTGAATGGTTGGCAAGCAGACTGTTCATCATTTATATTTAGCATTCAAATATATAAGCATGGGAATACCAATTACAATAATACTTCAGAGACTCAAATTTCAGGAACCAGCTTAGAAAGTGGAGATTGTGAGATAATTGAGCTCATGGAGTAGATTCAGTACTGAAACAAAGGACAAGAGATCAGAGAAAATTCAGATGGTAAGGTTGAAGATCATGAGGTCATGACTTACAGAAGTCTGACTAAGCAGACCATACTGGTATCTGGTTTTTACAGCACCTGTGACTGGCTAAGTAATGATTATACTTTCTATCCACAGGTCTTACTGCTTATTGAGGGTAAAGTCCATGCATATGTGTTTGCTAGCAAAGGCTGCAAGAAATGGGACACATGTGCACCTGAGGCTGTGCTTCACGCAATAGGAGGACGCCTGACAGATTTATTGGGAAATCCAATTCTCTATCATGAGAAAGTTCAGCGTAAAAATGCAGGTGGTGTCTTGGCAACTTTGTTAAACCATCAGTGGTATGTGGACAAAATCCCGCAGGAGATCAAGGAGAACTTTGTTTCCGGTAAGTACTGTTAGCTAATTTCGTGATGGACCTGTTGTTTCTTCAAAGATTTCCTTGGCATTTGGCCACTGTTTAGTATTGTTGATGAGTGAATGGTATATGAGTCATGTGTGTGCTAGATCTGTGAGTCATATGTGTGATAGAACCTTACATTAATTTGTAGATCAAGACCATGGCATTTACGGAGCAGCAAAGAAGTCTTGGTGTGTCACCTCGGTATGGTACAACCTCCCGTGAAAGGAAGTGAAGGCCACAGCATTTTTTTTTTTTTTTGTAGTGNTTTTTTTTTTTGGTAGTGTCTTTTATTTGAAGATCTCATGCCATGTCTAGTTAAACCTAGAAGTAAGAATTCTTTATTAGCCATTAAAGTAAATGTTTCAGTTTGCAGCAGTCAGTTAGATTATTTAGAAATCTGTGTTCATTGTAATTTTATGACAGAAATTGTGTTCCTGTTAAACTCAGAAGAAAGGGATGTATTGGCCAATCAAAATTAATGTTTCATATGCATCAGCCAGTCATATTTCTTGATATTCGTCATTTTGAGTGAGACTTCATCACAGAAGTCTGCCCCTACATGTCTAATGCTCTTCATCAGTTGTACCTGACTATTTGCTCTTTGTTGTGCCAGATACTCCAAGTGAAGACATGCTACAGATGAAGAAACAAGCTGCAGCAACAGCAACTATAACTGCCAGTGCAGTACCATCTGGTGACACAGTGCCTGTGGAAGGCTCATCTGTTGATCCACCAGAATTCAACAAACCAAGTCTGTAATACGTGTAGATGTCCAGATCAGTATAGGTTGTTTTTTTTTTGTTTTAGAATTAGATCGCAATTATTACAGTTGTCTAAGTCAGTGGGACAGTATCAGGTTGTGTTTGAAAAGCACAGGGTAATGATATTTCTTATCAAATTCCACAAGCAGCATGTGATTAAGGCTATGTGCCATTAGATTCCAGTTGTATTTGAAAATTATGGCTGGGCATGATTTGCCATCAGCATTATCATGTTCATGAAATGTGTGTTATCTCCTAATGAACAATTCATTTGGAGGAATTAACTATTGGATAGCCCAACCTTTGTAGATACATCATCTGTGTTATGTTTTATTCCCATAACAATGCCTAACATGTGATGTTATCTGAAACAGTATTCAGTCAGAATGTTTATCACAACTGGAAACAGAAATAATGTTGACAAGAAGAAAAATATCCTTGAAAGAAAAAGTGAAAAGTAGTTATTAACATCATTTGGAACAAATGCCAATCCTAATTATTTGCTATTCAAAATTGTAGTTACTTTACTGAAGTATTACATTTGAGTCTAAAGCTTCTTTAACTGTATCTTGTTACTTGTGATCTGCGTGATCAGTTACTATATTTAAAACTGTGTTTATCTTGAGTACCGGTCTTGATGTTGAAACTGAATATACCCATCAAAGTGTATAATAGCTTTGATGCTGTCATGTTCCAGTTTGTGATAAGTATCAGGAAAAACTGTCTGAAGGGGCTAAAAAAGTGAAGAGATTCTTTTCCAGATGAAAAAGAAATATTCCTAGTAACTGATCCTTACTGATACTAGTGAAACATGGCACTTTACATGACTGTCTGAATATGACAACAAGTGTTACTTGTTAAATCATTTCAATACTGTCAAGTTCTATGAGTGTCAGTATCAGTTAATTTGGCTTTAGATTATATGTTTGCCAACTTCCAAACTCCAACAGTGCTGTACCTTTCTTAACTGAAGTATTAAGAATTGATAAAGTTAGTACAAGAGTCCAAAAGGTTGAAAGAAATAGACTATGAAATACATGTGTACTATAAAAACATCTGTTCATGCTCATTCTGTTTTCAAGCTGAATTTCAAAATCACATTCAGCTTTGTAGGTTTGCATGTTACCCCATTTTTTCATGGAAGCAATGCAGAATGTTGTAACATATGCAGGGGATGTATGTGTGATATACCAGTGATGTATGTGTGTCTTTGTTTTTTTGTATTTTGCAAACATCCTATCAGAGCTCAAAATCTGCCTATGCAAGATTTAGTTTACAATTTGTTTATCGTCTATTTAGGGTTATTTCACCTAATGGGCAATTACGTAATTATTTGTCATTTGCACTTTGCAGCCAAGTCCATATGGATGAGTTTATTTGTGAACAGTTATTACGGGGTACATGTATCATGTCGCTATCATTTAATGATTGAATTCTCTAGGAATGAGCAAGAAAGGGCACTTTCATGTTTCAGTTCATTGTAGTTTACAGTGAATAGCTACGTACATTATGAACTACTCTGTATTCTCATGGATGCTTTGTTGTAATGGAATATGATGTATGTGTGTGTCTTTAATGCTGGATAAGCAATACAGGAACTTGACCTCTGATGAAGGAAAGGAGGAAGAAATAAGAATATAGTGAACAACAATTATTATGATGCCAAGGAAGCTGGGACTAGATGTCTCCAATGTGCCTACAGCAAATTAAATGTGCCTTTCAGACAACTCAAGCTATGGTTAGTTTTCTCAGATGGCCTGTTAGGTATTCCAGCAGACATATTGTCTCAATGTGGAACCTACAGAAAAGGGGCATCATTCAGTTTGTGGCTACTTTATTAATTCACAAGACCAGTGGGTGTTTAATGGATAAAATAGCAAAAGGATGGCAATACATATGAGTAGTGCGGAAATTGTCAACCATGCCTCCTCTCTCTTTGTGTACCGAAACAAGCTCATGGAATGGTAAAATTGTGATCGTATGAATGTAGCATAGTGAGTGCACCATTTTAATATTTACAGAACTGCCCACTCCCCTTTGTAAATTCATAGATATCATCATTCCTCACTCTTTTAACTGTGATCCATCTGTTCAGATGTAAATCTTTAAATGCATAACCATGTCTTATATCCTAGATATTGTAACCATGTGTAATGTTGTATTAACTCCATTTGTGTCTTTTTATTTTTTCATTGTGAGAAAGCCTCAGTGTTTGGAAAGGTGAAAATGGCAACTAATTATCCCATGCCAAACTGTGCATACTGAAATTTGATAGCACACTGGATTACAAAGAGCCTTCCAGTAGAAGATGCATGTAATACTTGATCTTTGAATGATACAAGGTACATGGGGATGTGTTGTAAACACATAGTGAAGAATAGTCTCGTTGTATGGAGATTCACAGAGTCAACAAGATCTTGCTGTTTGTGGATTCACTTTGTGAATTGGGCTCATACTCTATGTGGGGTTGCTTAGCACCAAAAGTTTCATCATAAGTGATATGTTTTTCTTTTTTTTGTAAGGGTCTTGTTGCCCATCTACTCATACAGTATATTGCAGTTCATGGATTTACTCAAGAGATGGTGGATCTTCCTGCCCAGTGATTTAAACAATGTACAAGGTCTTACAATTCTTGGATTGAGCCAGTTATTAGGAGTGTTGCAGCTAATGGAAGAGCTCTAAGTCTTGAAAAATATATTTTAGAATTTACCTAGTTTGCAGGTGAATATGTGAAGTATTTTTTTAATCATTTTTGGCTGGAACTATTACTGCCATCCTCCATAGAGGGCATATCACTATCTAGAGTAGTGTCATCGATTGCGAACATTACGATTTGCGAAGACCTTCACACTATTTCATATCAGCACACACTCTCCTTTTATTTACAAAGAAACTGACAACCTGGCATGTTGGCTACACATATCTGGTACTATCCGGATATGCGTGATGTCCACCATCTTACAAGATGTCCGACTGAATCAATGTACCATCAACAGGGGGTAGCCATCTTAGCTAATCCACTTCCTCCGGAAGAATACAGTTCTGAACCGGAAGAAGGCTTTACCTTGTTGCCTGTTTGGCTATTTCTATATTTCAATAGTTTCAATGGTGGCCAAATAGCTGTAGACATCGTCTAACTTGTGTTTAACAATGTGAACATGATTTTGGCATTTTGGATGGGGGTGTTCGCAAAATAAACACATTTGGTTGTTAATATATAGTTTGCCAACACTCTCATATTTTCCCTTAAAGGGGCAAGGATGGGGATTGTAAGGCAATATTAGGTGATTAAATTGCCAGCCTGAGTCTAAAATTTAAATTTCCTTTCAGCTACGGCTAATCCTGCTGTAATTAAATTGCCAGCTTGGATTTTCATCATTATCATCATCACCACCATCAGCACAGTCATCTTAACTGTTTTCTCCTTCATCTTTAACATTGGCATCATTCTGCATTCAAATACAAATGAAACCTTGTATTATAAAATGTAAAAAATTTTTGAAAAAAAAAACAAAGCAAAAAATCTGGTAGTACAATATACTAGTTTCGCAATGGTTGGACAGATGTTCACAACTCTTGGACAAGTTTAAAAAAACATGGCAAACCTTGGACGGGTACCTGACAGTTGCCCATAATTTTTTAATAGACTATGACTTTATTGGCTGAACTTCGCTGTCCCACCATAATTTTTGCTAAAAAATGTGCGTCTATTAGCCACTTTCGGTTTCTATCTAGGTCTTCCCAGACCGGAGATAAATGAGGTCAAACGAAGGATACCAATTTTTTTAGGCTATGTGTGTTCGCAGCCGTGACACTATTCTACATCTTTATGACCTCTTCCATACACATGATCGTCCACTGAAGAGAACAAGTTCATTGCCAAATAATGTTGAGCATGTGCTTGTGACCAAGCACAAATTTTTCTCACTAACTTTAAATAACGAAAAATTGCAGGTTTGTAGACATTTACAATTTGATATTAATTTAAGAGCTAAATTTTGATAGTTTGCATGTTATACAACCACAGAAACAAAGGAAGTTAGGATAAAGGGCAATAACTCTGTGGCTAAAAATAGCAATACATGTCAGCTTCATGAAGATGTGAATAGACCACCATCTATTGTCTTTGCAATCTAATGTGCTTTTAACCACTGCTGTTAGCATACTAGTCTGCTTAACTGTGTTTACCCTGAAGATTACCTACATGATGCCTTGATCTTGATGTTGTGTGGGTTGTAAGCAGTACTGATTTGTGTTCCAAAGCTGTGTGACAAAGGCCAGTATGGAAGTGTTTTCATCTGGAGTATTATATTGACTTCTCATACTAATAACTGTGGTTCAGTTGCATTGTTTCATTCCTGGAGCTTTGTTATTTGAAACCAGTGGCAATCATAGTTTAAATGTTATTTGTTATGTCAGGTCTCACAAAAAAATATTTATAATCAGATGTTTTCATTTTCATGTTGAAAAACAATCTTGTTATTCATAGGAATGACATTAACATCCTTTATTTTTTACGCATAACCAGTTAGTTTTAAACAATAAATGTGATTCAGATTCTGCATCAGATTGCTTTTGGTGTTGTTGAATTTTAGTGATGGTTGCTTGTTTTGCATATATTGAAAAGCAGGATAAGATAAGCTTTTAAGTCACATCCTCTGAAATTATGTTTACCTGCATACAGTTGAACAAACTTTCCTTGAATTTGGTAGGCTCTAAAAAAGGACTGGAAATATCAGTGATGCCCAAAAAAATGCATACAAAAATGCTTCACAAAGCAGGTCAGAAGACCTGGCACAAGGAATGCATGACTGGAGATGTATTTCAACCATTATCAGAGATGCACATTAGAGAAATGTGTGATCAGCTGACATCATTTTGTATGGTGCAGTAGCATGCTACAACCAGTGCATGCTACAACCAGTGTCTGTGGACCTAAGACTAAACATTTGTAGGTCTGCCAGAATCTGACTTTCAAAGATGGTATCAAAATATATGTGATGATTGATGAGGGTCTTTCCATTATAGAACAGCAAAATACTTATCAAAATATGGATTATTAAGGGAGAAATTGCCCAGATGTGCAGACACAGGACCACTGACTGCATAAATCATCCATGCTTCTTACCCATATGATTTGCTATTGTCACTACTGATTCACTGACATAAACTCCATTAACACAAAATTATGTACTTTAAAAAAAAAAAACAACACTTATTCAATACACTCAAGTCCTTAAATTTGTTTTTTTCATCATCAAAGTTTACTCATAAAATTACAACATGGAGACAGTGTGCATCTTTTACTTTCTAAACCTCTTGAGAGGAGCAGCCAAAGAATGTATAGGGTTTAACACTTTGTGTACCTTGGTCACAAAATTGCATCCAATATGTACTTTACTTTGGTGTGTGTTCCAGTTTTGCAACAATGCGACTAAGCTATACTATGACTTTACATCACAGATGGGGGCCTTAGAATCACAGAATGAAAAATCTACAGAAGTATATACCTCTGTAAATGATGTCTCCATTTGGAACAAATAAATTTGTCTCAAGCACAAAGTGGAGGCAGTGCTTATAAATTTTAAGTTAGTCGCTGTGTTTTGTTAGTGTGGGTCTGAGGCCACTGATGTCATTTTGCAACATCTGAAAAAATTAATAGCTATTTGGGCTTCTGTAGGTGTTTCAATATGCGTTTCGGAAAGGGTAATTAACTTGACATGGCTTTGGACATGGCTTTGGTAGACAAGCGCTAATGTCTTTTATACTGATAGCAACAGAAGCATAAGGACTTGTGCCGCAGCCAAGCTACAAGGGGTAGACTAAAGTGGTCACCATGCCTCTTATAGCATACATTCAGCTTCACTTGTAAAATTAGAAACATAGGGAAGGAGTGGGAAGCCACACTGGACACTAGAGTGAAACAGGAATTGTGTGAAGTACAGTATATAAACCACTGTGTAATGAGCCTAAAGAAAATGCTTTTTATACTTTTCACATAAAATAAATTTTGGGTTTAAAACAGAAACAAATTCACTGACACAGTTGTCACAAACAACCACAGCAGTAAGCCACGAGAAGACTGCATGAGCATATTGACACATGGAGGTATTTATTGTTATTAATTAATTACATTAACGGTATATAGCTTACAACAGTAACCCTCACAAAACAGGAGTGTCAAGCAAAGGCACTACACAGATAAGACATTACATGAACTTGTACAGCTGCTTTTCAAAGAAAGCAGGTACCAATATCCTGCGGAGCTTAAATGCAAATACACAGCATTTTTTAAGCTAAATATGATTAGTAATAGATGTAGCCTAGAATAAAAATGATATGAAATAGCGTCGTGTGAAGAAAAAAAAGCAGATATTTTATGAAAGACAGTGCATAATAATGTGGTTGAAAATTTGGGATTCTAAGAAAAAAACTTTTCATTTGTGTGGTTTGTTTATTAAATTTGTTCTCAAAATTGGTGAGATAAGAACACAACTGATCTGCAAGCTAGGGATATCTCTGAGATTAACAAAGTGTTGATAAGCTTTTCATGATTATGGAAACCATCAGAATCATTTGCAATTCGCAATGCCAATTTCTCACTGTCTTAGCCTCAAGTCAGATTTTCAAAAACTCTGCTCTTTAAACATGAATAATTGAAGTACTTCAAGAGATAAATATGCTGAAATCTAGAGTACAAAAAGTAACAGTTTGGATTTATGAGAAGAAAATAATACTACTAGAGTTCTATGCCTAAAATACAGCAGGAAAGAGAAACCTCTACCATTAATTAATTCATATATATAAAGACAGTGTTGAACATTTCTGGTATAAGATCGATCAATTAATTATGGTGGGGTGTTTATCACGATGTGGATACAAAGAAAATAATATCACTCTAGGTGTGCTACTGTCATTGTATAATGGCAGATGCAACAAACAAACTGCAAACTTATGCCAGCAGGCAGTTCTGCATTTAAAAGCAAACAAATGCAACCCTCCTCAATCCTAATGTTTGCAAATGACAAACCGCTCTTATTCCAATCTTTCAACTTGAAACAGGGTAGATGGTTGTATTCATAAATAAAAAAATCTATAGGGTATAGTTGTACACACATGAACACTAATTGTTCATAAGCAGATTGATAAAATGGTATAAAATGTGGTTATTTCAGATATGATAAATAAAATGTGGAAATGTACAGAAATGTAAGGGAAGAAAAGATGTGGTAAACACAAAATATTCACAACACATGTATCTTATTCATCTTATGTCTTGTTCTGGTCTCAGTACATGTCAATCAAAATCATGATCAACCTAACTCAAACAAACGAACAAAAAGCAAAAATAAAGGCGACAAGTAGAGGTTTACCAGTTACCACTTATAAACATTTCTTATCAAATGTATTCAAGAAGTTACCAAACCAGAGTGCAGCTAAGTAAGAATTACCATAACAAAACGACATTCTACAGGGAGGTGAATGACTTTCACATTTGTGCCCTGCTTTAAATTCCATACATTCACCAATTGCAGTTATATGTCATGATTAATCAGCTTTGATGAAGAAAAATTTTAAAAATGAATGCAAAAAACCGAATTTCAACAGCACCTGTGTGTTGCTAGCATGGTTATATTTCATTTCCTTGACCATCTGCTCCAATATACATCAATCTAGATTGCTTTTGTTCAAACCAGGCTGGACTTCTATGAATTCTTCCAAAACAGATGAAAGTGACCAAAGTGGTTATAAAGAACTGCAGTGTTAAAAAAAACTGGTAAGTGTGCCTCATAAATGTATCACCAACTGCCTTTCAACCAGGCATGAAATGAAAGCCAAAGCTGCAGACAAAACATGAGTATAAGCATGCTGTTATAAACTGAGTGTAAAAAAAAAAGGATGTAAGTGATATGCAGAAAAGTAAAATGATTGTATAATATTCATTCTATTGCAGTTAAAATTCAATTTAACACAAAAAAGAGAAAAAAAAAGATGGAAACACTACAGTTCCCGTTCATCCCATTTTAAGGCTTGGGTTCATTCTTGAAGTGGGAAAGATCAAGAAATATACAATATTTTGTTATGTAATCTTCCTGCAGGAGCGCTTAACTTCTTTAATTTGAAACTGATAGTCTGAAAGAATAGTGATGATCACAGAAGGCTTTCAACCATTACTATCAGTTTCCTTGCTGAAGTGACTAGATCACTCCCCAGGTGACCGGGAGTATAAAATCTAACAACGAACTCTGAATCTAGAAATATCGCAACTATGCTTTCAAAATCCTCCCATATGTTTACCAAACAAAAAGGGAACGTAGACCATATGAATGCAAAGTGCCAGATATGAAAAGTCTCAAATATTGAGAAAACAAGTATCTAAATTCAAAATGAATTACGTCACTAGGAGCTGCACAGTTTATGACATGCGTAACTGTGTGAAGGCAAGTCAGACATTTCTTAGCATCACAACTTATTTAATGTATGCAACAACTAACTGACATGAGCAGGCCGGTATAAACTACTATTTCTTTTGTCATATTTTGCTGTAATCTGAGTTTGTAGCATCTTTTACATCCAAGTGCTAAGAGAGCTTGCTGTTCATGCCTATATTATTTTAAACTAAGGAATAGATGGAAAATAAACTACAAGAAATATATAAAATGTAAATAAATTTGTCATTCAAACTTAGGGATTGTCATGCCTATTGAAAACGTGTACAATATACCATGATTTATACACATACCTAAGAAAGTGTAACGGACTATTTTCACAAAAAAGCAAAGAAAATCCAAACTATCTCTGTAGTTCTCTTGATCATCTCTCTACATTTCTTTTGCAGTTGGCAAATCCAGTCTACTGTATTCCTTGGCCAAATATTTAGGAGTACATGGTAGTCTGGATGAACTGTGGAAGGAAATATGGTATGAATATTGCGAACAGCTGAAAACTAACACAGTGAAGAACATATGATGATGAATACAATGACTGAACAAAAATAATTCTCTTATTGTCTCTGCAACACCAACAAATAAAGAAGAGGAAAAAAGATACAAACCAAACCAAATACAAATGCATTTTCACCTTAACCTTAAAACAACAGAGCACTGCAAGCTTAACTTCAGCAGTCCCAGGGTGTGGAGATGGGCAAAATCAATCATAATGGAAAATAAATTCCAAAATGTAGTAATTTTCTCTCCCTACAAAATTCACTAGCTCTTAAACTGCAGTTCTAAAGATTTCAGACTGAAGATGCAAATTTTAGCATGAAAGATAGGTAGTGGAACCGATACTTGTGAAAACTTACACTGTCAATATCATATGGAGCAAAGCCAGCGTTGTCGGGATCATGACCTCTAAATGACGCTGTAAGAAAAACAAGCATTAAAATTCATTACAATGTCACAGTCTAAGAAATAATATACCATAATACTGAAATAAACAATTTGAATTTCTGAAATTTTTCTAGACCAAATATAAACAAACTTGACAGGATGTCATCTATGACATGATTTTATTTCCTCTTAGTCAATTATACGCTGTGTTTCCAGCATGACAAAAGCAAACCCTCCTTTCAAAAATTGCAACTCAAGATGAGAAAAATTCAGAGAAAAGCATCAAAACTAGCACCTATGCTAGTTAACAACATTTTTATTATATAACATGTGTCACTCAAGTGTCATATCTGATCAATGTAATACTGAAACAAAACTGCAGCACTAAAATTTGTTAATGACATTTGTAATGCTATATAGTCTATCTGGTGCTTCTGCATGTACACCCACTGCATATCAGGACAAGGAAAGCAACTGAGAAAAATAAAACCATTCATTATATTTGTGAAACTTACTAAGCATGGTCTTGAGTCTGATTGCGCACATGATGAAGTCACCAAAGTCAATCTGACCAGCTTTGTTGCTGTAGCGCATCACCAGTGACTTGAACGTGCGGTTGCTGATGTGGAAACCTAAGGAAAAGGAATGACGTGCATAAGCAATACAGTGATGTAGTGAGGGATACTCATGGAGACTGGATTAAGGGGTGGAGGGTACCACATGAGAGAGCACAAGGTTTTTATGTGTGTGTGCGTGTGTGTGTGTGTGTGTATGCGTGAGCGCGCGTGTGCATGCGCATGTGCCCGTGCTTGTAGGTAGAGTTGAAGCACATACTTTCTGGATAGTTTAAGCTGGGCAGGTTCTTCTCCACC
>JAWQUT010000031.1:3192479-3241107 GCA_033807755.1 Ellobium chinense
CCCCCCAACATCATCTACACTGCTAGAACAATATACCCATTTCTGGGAATTGAGAATATTGCATACATAATACTATGACACTTCGTACATGCGCAACACTTCAATGGAGATACAGCCCTTTTCCAGAGGATATAATACAGAGAACTGATGTGCAACTCATTACTACAAATGCAATGGAGTTTCTATGCAAAGTCCATACTACAGTGCTGAAAATGCATTTTTCTAATTAAGGATGATGACTTTAGAGCAACTTTTATTAACAATAACACCGGAGGTTTGGCCCCCGGATGCATCCCTATCTCTTAGATATCTTTATGCATTTTCATACTTGGGTTTTCTAGATTTTGTCTTGCCACAATGTTTCTCCATTTTATATCTAGGTATGTTCTTAGTTCCTCATAATTCTGTGTAGGTGGAAAATCCAGCAGTCGAGCAGTCTGGGATAGTGCATCTGAGCTACATTCTGAAAATAATCACATGATGAGTTAGACTAACTCTTCATAAGTGTTAGTGAATGAGGGCGAGAGGACAATTTATGGCTGATTTGTCACTTACCAACATGGTTAAGAGCATTCCTCAGCTCATAGGAAGACAAGTTTCCACTGTTGTCTCTGTCAAACTCCTTGAACACACCCTGCATAGAAAGGACAATACACTGTCTGAGTGTTTGAACAAAGTATCATTCAATGACAAGAATGCCCACCTGTTTCTGTCACAACTGAATGTAAACTGATTTCAAAGTTCATTATGAGATCTTCACTACGCTATTCCTGGCAGTCTTTCTCATCTTTTTTTTTTGCCCAAGCTTATATGAATACTGCATTGAAAGACAACATCATAAAACTGCAAAATCAGCCACATATAATTTTCACATTTCCAAGGATGATATTTTCATACAATAGCAGTACAAATATGTATGTTCTATGAATGAGACCTTAACTGATTGAAATAAGATTGCCTACTCACAAATTCATACAATTTGCAGTAATGCACTGGATATAAGCAAATGCACTGTGTATCATAAAACCAGTTACAATAAATGTCTTGTGGACAATGGGCTTAGGAAATAAAAAATTATTATTGCAGATTTGAGAAGACAGTACAAGTGCTGTCTGCAGGTGAAGTCAAATATCTAACTTTTTTTGTAAAAAGAAACCTAGCATGCCAATGGACTACTTTGCTATCAATTCGTCCCTTTCATGACGAAACGGCTTATCGCCGAAACCCTACTTTCGAGCTAGAGCGCTTTAAAGTTTTTTCCGAGTCGCGTGTTGGCTTCAACTAGTCATAACTTTAAACGGCGCAATGCAATGGTCAAGAAACATACATGAAAATAAAGCGTATTGTCTAATCTTTTGAATGAGGCAAAGTTTGACAAGTAATATTTCTTAAGTTTATCACAAATGATGTTTGTTTAAGGTCATCCCCCCGACAAGCCAGTTCGTCGTGAAACAAGCTCATCGGACATGGGCAGTTAGGACATATCGCAGCGGGTTAAGCCGCTTCATCAAAAATGAATCCTGGTCAGGTTTAGTGATTGCGGGGTTGGGGAATGGAAACACAGCATTGGTATTTCGGAGAAGAAAAAAGTTTGAACTTATTTATTGGTCCATAAACACATACTATAGAGCGCTGTAATTAAAACAAAATTAAAACAGAGTATATAATTAGAGTGAAAGAAACGTTTATTTATTACTGCTTTTAAATTCCAGGTCTTTTATTTCAAAATTACCTGAACGTTTTATATCAGTCAGTCAGTCAGTCAGTCAGTCAGTCAGTCAGTCAGTCAGTCAGTCAGTCAGTTCTCTGTCTCTCTCTCTTTCTCTCTGCTTCTCTGTCTCTCTCTCTCTCTCTCTCTCTCTCTCTCTCTGTTTGTCTGTCTCTGTCTCTCTGTTTCTCTCTCTCTCTGTTTCTCTCTCTCTCTCTCTGTTTCTCTGTCTCTGTCTGTCTCTCTTTTACTCTGTCTCTCCCTCTCTCTCTCTCTTTCTGTCTCTCTTTCTTTCTCTCTCTCTTTTCCTCTCTCACTCTCTCTATGTAATTATGAGTGGCACACTGTTTGCAGCCTATGCAGATAAAAATAAAATTGTAGGAATACAAGCTGTGCTACGTATAAATTAAAATTCTCTTATCCACATAACGTAGCAATAAACTTGAGGACATTGATTTAACAACATCTGTACACCANTTTAGTGGTTGCGTGGTTGGGGAATGGAAACACAGCATTGGTATTTCGGAGAAGAAAAAAGTTTGAACTTATTTATTGGTCCATAAACATATACTATAGAGCGCTGTAATTAAAACAAAATTAAAACAGAGTATATAATTAGAGTGAAAGAAACGTTTATTTATTACTGCTTTTAAATTCCAGGTCTTTTATTTCAAAATTACGTGCACGTTTTATATAAACTTTGATGTCTGTCTGTCTGTCTGTCTGTCTGTCTGTCTGTCTATCTGTCTGTGTCTGTCTGTCTGTCTGTCTGTCTGTGTGTGTCTGTCTGTCTGTCTGTCTGTCTGTGTCTCTCTCTCTCTGTTTCTGTGTGTGTGTGTGTGTGTGTCTCTCTCTCTCTGTCTCTGTCTCTCTCTCTCTCTGCTTCTCTGTCTCTCTCTCTCTCTCTGTTTGTCTGTCTCTGTCTGTCTCTCTTTTACTCTGTCTCTCCCTCTCTCTCTTTCTTTCTCTCTCTCTTTCTCTCTCTCACTCTCTCTCTCTCTCTATGTAATTATGAGTGGCACACTGTTTGCAACCTATGCAGCTAAAAATAAAATTGTAGGAATACAAGCTGTGCTACGTATAAATTAAAATTCTCTTATCCACATAACGTAGCAATAAACCTGAGGACATTGATTTAACAACATCTGTACACCATAAAAGCTTTATTAAAGAAATCTATAACCTGAAATCAATTTATTTTGTTGCCCTTGCTACATATTACCCCTCCCCCCCCCTTCTCTCCTCTCTCTCTCTATCTCTCTCTCTCTCAATCCTTCGCCATCCTACTGGAATATCTAATGTCTGATCTTCTTTCTACACAGAAGCTCCATTGACCACTGAAACTGTCTAATAAGGCAAATTTCTATGGAAGGGTTTGTGGTCGCGATGACAAATCACGGGGTGGTACCTTGACACAGGGACATCAGATCTCCAAATTTGCCAGCTGAGAGTTTTGGTTGTTCCTTTTAAGCTCTCGCTTTTTCAAACTGGTTTTTGGTTGGGCCTCTGTTAAAGGTCAGGGAATCACAAGCAGGTTCAAGATGTGAGTTTTTTTTTAAATAAAAAATTTGTCAGGTTGAGATTTCATTACCTTAATGTGCATGAAGTCTGTCCACTTTATAATGTTACCGTTGTCAGAATTTCTGACCCGCAAAATTCCTGACGTGGTTCACAAAGCCTATTATAGGACAAGACGGTTCGTCAAACATTGACTAATCGACTCCCCGTCCGATCTGTGTCGAACCGGCCTTATGCGCTAAGCCAGTTCGTCATGAAACAGAAGTAGCTGAACCCGAGATAAGCCACTATGGTCAATTGCGTTTTTACAAAACCTAACACGAATTTCACAACATCATTTATTGGGTAGATGGATATAAATATGCTGATTTAAATTCTTTAAAAAAATGAAAATGCTATTTTTAGCGATAAGCCGGTTCGTCATGAAAATGACGAATTATGTTACTGTGCAGACTTGCAAAATATTCTGTGTTGAGTAAATTCTTGGAGGTGTGGGCTGATTGGGCGATTGCTTATACTGGAAGATTGGGCGATTGCTTATACAGGAACATGATCATACCTTCCATCTCCTCAAGTCTTCCCACAATTCCTTGAACTCATCATAGCCAAGTTTACCAGACAAATCACCCTGGAATCAGGCTTAAGGAAACTAAATTGTAATCAACTGGCAAGTGAAATTTCATGATTGCTACATGCTGCTTAACAGCTTCAAGGAAAGGCAGAAAGGTGACTCTGTGAATGGTTGAGCAGAGATGGTCTGTGAAATGGGGTGGAGTGAAATGAAATGGCATGAAGCATGTCCATGACTGGAGAAGGGATGTTTGATCCCTGCTGATATAACTGCAAGGAATGAAAGTGGTGACCTTTTTATTCTTTGGGCAGTCCTTTGGAAATTCTAAGCAATGTATGTGTGAATTTCCAGGCAAACAAAGATGGCTGCTACTGATGTGGAAGAGCTCACAACGAATGTGCTGACTTGCTAGTGGTATTTGTTATACTTTTGTTCTGCCTCATTTATTAGTAAACATACCACCATTTATTATTACCACATCCTCCTCTGACACAGAGCTGTTGATAGTAAGTTCCACTGACATATTTGAAACCATGGATGGTGAACACCTTGTTGCCCAGCGCCTACTTTTGGTGTCACTCAAAAAAATTTAAAATCTTCTAATGAACATCTAAACTCACCCACTTTCTCAGTGGGAGCAAAACACATTCTTTGATGTATGGATGAGTATGTGAACTAGTGAGGAAGAGGAAGTTTTGGGGTGGATGGAGATAATGCAACAGTCTGCATTGTCAGGGTGCAATCTCAAAATGTGTCAAAAGAATATGGAAGAACTAATGACTTCATATCCATTCAGAAAAATGTAAATCAATATAAATGTCCATCATGTCCCAAAAGGATACATCATGCATGGCCACCATACTTCTGGTAGTGTCCACTCCAAATCCAGGGAAAGAGAATTCTGAAACAGTTAAGTTTGCAATCTTATTACTTTCCAAAAGCAACATATGGTCAACATGACCCACATATAAAACGTGATTAACTCTTTCAATTTTTAGTACACAATGAAAAAGGGGTAGGGATTAATGTACTATTCAAATATGCAAGGGAATGTGGGTATTTGGTAATGTAGTTAATTAGATAACAAATTTACTAATACAATATTCTAGCACGTGCACCACAATATACAACATTACTTCCTGCAAATATCGTATTAGCACGCTTAAAACTCAGTGTTTTGACAACTGTTGTGTGCTAAGTGCAACATTTATCATCCTCTTAATGTTTACAGTGAAAGTCACCAAAGTCTGAATAACAGATAGCTTTACTGTCACAAAAGAACAATACTGAAAAGTAGTAAATATTATATTCACTGCCACTTCAATTGCTGCCTGGGTCACTATAAGGTGGTAACAGAAGAATGTATCCTTCTTACAAAAGTGTATCAATAAAATGGGTTGGATGATATTAGAGATGCAAAAACTGAAAAAGATTACTGTCATGTCAGTGTCCCAGGTAAGCTGTTCTCTACACCTCTACACCAATGCACAAGATAATATTATGCTGCTTGCTTACATTCTTCTGCATGACATCAAACTACCATGGCAAAATGGAAGCAGACTTTTTTTCCATTGCCACCAACTACCAAGAACCACCACTAATCGAAGTTTCTCTTCCTAAGCAGATATATATATTAAGCCATTACCTGCGCAGGAAAATACAGACAAAATTAAGAGACACTGCAAATTCATTTCACCGCTGTAAACTCTATACAGCATTTATGAATGCAAGTAACATAGACCAAAATGGCGGCAATCCTCCAACAAAATCAGTGTGTTCAAAAATAGGGTAAGGCTCTGCAGGTGACAGAAGTGCTCTTGAAGCATGAGGACTGCTAAAGAAATACAACTGAAATTTCAACTGAAACGTAAAAAGATCACAGATCCACCGCCTTGGAGGTACATTAATTAAACTACAAACAATGTGGAAGGTATTATGTTGAGTGTGCCTGTTGGGTAAGGTACACTGAAAGTGAAAAATGAATGAGCACAGATGTCACATTTTCTGATGCTCATGCCAACTGACTTGACATTTAAGACAGCACAAAAAATAATAAAGAGTAACAAGAACAGAGACAGGTAGATGGCATGCATTACAGTGACTTCATGAGTAAGAGACAAACACATAATACAATTATCTATTGAAAGGATGAGTCAGGCTCAGCTAAGAGAAAGGCAAACCTATGTCACATTCAGGTAAAAGTACCAGGACTGGGTGAATGGAAGGCCCTGCTCACCTCCAAAGATAGCCAGTTATGTCATTTGATTATTCACTTGAAGCTCTACACCAATTAATCTGCTCAACCTATCAACTCTTCAAAGCCACTAGTCTCATTTGAGAGAAAGCCAAAGCAAAACATATGTCTCTTCATGCTAGTTGAATCATCAGGCACTAGTGTTTGAAAAAGGTTGAAACTCTCTCTTTTTTTTCTTTCTTTCTCTTTCATGATCCGGCATGAGTTGGCAGATTGCTATCCTTCATGGGTCAAGCCCAAAAATATTCTATCACTCTGTGCTAACAGCTGTTTAAAAGTTCCATGATTCTTCCATGTCTCTCTTTCATAATATTCTGTCCAGTGAATCTTTTTTTTCGTAAGAGAAATAAACTGGGTAAAGATGACCATGAAGGATCTGACACAAAGTCATCTGGGAGGCAGTCTATTATGTGGGGAGGAGGGGAGTGTGGGGAGAGAAGAGGAGGGGGAATGGCTAAGAAAGAATAACTAAGCTAGTTGTATACTGGGAGTTGTAAATGAGTCTTGTTTGAAACATAAAATGAAAATAATATAAAACTCACAGAGTGGATGGTACATATAAACATATAAAACTAAGGGAGGATAGTAAATGCTACACCAGTATGAACTGGAACTGTTTTCAGTGCATTAATTGTATGAATACAAATATTGACAATATAGGCAGGGCTTACTTAGCTTTGTAAATAAGGGTATATCCCGTAGAAAATTAGAAAATAGTATCTTGCATTACGCAGACGGGCTTTTGATGCCACTGCTCCCAACCCACTAGTTCACTAATAGCTAGCTTAGCATGCTTGGGAGGATAACTGCGTGCACACAATATATCAACTAAGTACTTCAGTTGTTAATGTTATACCTCTACTGAAAAAATGTCACAAATGAACAGGGTTAAAATTCATAACTGATCCTGTGCTCAAATGATACAAACATTCAGAAAGGATAATGATGACAACAACAGTGATCTCTGTGAAAATGACGACAATGATTATGAGAAACTGCCAATACTGCAGCAGAATGTGATCTTTTTCCACTGGTCAGTTCCTGTCTTTGTAGTGATGATATTTTAAAAAGTGTTAATATATATATATGGACACAGCAAGGCAAATGGTTAGTTGGTGACAATTGATGAGTTGCCCAATGAAAAAAAAAAACAAAACCCGTGACAATGATAATGGCTGGAGAAGAACAGAGTGACCCCGAGGATATACATTTCACTCTGTCCACCGCAAGAATGTATCTGATGTCAGGATAGAGTGATGTCTCCCTTGATTTCATGTTACTAACCTTGGTCAAATAACAATGTAAAGACTACACAACTAGCAAATAAAATGTAATTTTCTGAATGCATCATTGTATTGAGCTGAATCTGCCACTGCAGATCTAATATACTATACGAGCATGAATGCACAGGCACAGTATAAAAGCTGTAAAAGTATGGTGCACTAATTAGGACTATACTACTCTGCCATACTAACATCTCGCTGTAATAACTCTACTGCCCTTTGTTGGCGAGAAATAAAATACTCTTGCACATATAACAAACAGTGCAGAACAAATTCCAAGAGCAAAATAATGTATTTCACCTGAAACTTTAGAACTTCAGTTCAAAAGTAACCAATGCTATATTTCTGAGAATACTGCTTTCATCATTTTCTATTCACATTATAAATGCATACTTTCTTGCGACCGGAGTTTTTTCTTGAGACTGGAGTTTTATAACAGTCTCACCAAATGAAACTTCAGATTTGGAATGGCTCCATATGTATTTTTTCTTTGGCAAAGTCAATTTACAGCTGTTACAAAAAAAAAAAAAAAAAATTACAGCTGTGGTAGCAAATAAGATTGAATACTTAAAATAAATGAGAGAGAATAATGACCTTGTGAGATATTAAGAGAGAACAATAAAAGCCTGAGACCAATTAAATAGCTGTGAGAAGTAGCTTACCAAATGCATCCTCTGCAAAAACAGTCACAAATATCGTATTATCATGTTAACACTGCAAAAGATAAACTGAATGCAAGGCTTACACATTAAATGAATGGTTGAAATTGAAATGTTAAGATAATTTTGAGAAAAGCATGCTCACTTTTACATAAATATGTTTCCATGGACAGTATCCCTTTGCATATAAACTAGCATGCACTGAATATTTATTCTATATACTTTATTACTGATTTTCTTGTTTCTTTATCATGTGTAATACAATCTCAAGCCTCGCAGTCAATTCCTCTGGTGCATCTCAGGACTCAAAGCTGAAGAGATTTCTTACTTTACTTTCTTAACCCCTTAATTTCTCATGAAGATATCAGGTTCTACAAATAATCACCACTCCCTCCCTTTCCCTATCTTCATGTTCTCGTGACAGTTCCTATGAACTGCAGTTTGTCTTTGAAATTTTCATCTATAGACATCTGAACACACAATACATGCTCCATAACTGTACATTTATAGCACACAAAGCCCACTGAATTAGGACACCAAATTTCACATGTTCATCTCTTTCTGCTTTAGTTCACAACAGTGAATGTGGATAGCTTGAGATTACAGACATTAAGGACAGGTCTACTGATTCTAAAAAAGCTTTTATTAAAGTAGACAGACCATCAAAGTGCAAAACTTGTAACCCTTATGTTTAACAGGTCCCATTAGATGTACTAAACTAGGGAGGCCTACAGTTAAGTTTGTCTATGACAGACACACAGTGCAACAGATCCATGTAATTAAATGGGCAATTTATATGGGCATGACACTTCAACAGTGATGGTGATTTATTCTACTGTTAATGTCATTCTAACATGTTTTGAAAGTTATTTCACACTCTGATGAATTTTCAGTTTAATACAACACATAAACAGGAACACAGGTAGCAATCATTGTAAGCACTGGCTAGTTGTGGAGTTAGAAAGTTAAAGTTCAGTGAGTCACTACATTAAAGAACCCCAGAGCTCTTGTTCTCAGAAACGTCCATGCTGTTGACCTATGAGCATTGCTTAGTAAGAAGAAATTTGTCAGAGGCTTTAATTCATGTACAACATGAGCAACTTTTCACAAGAGCACTAGCTTTCAAAGGCTCAGTTTTCAAAAGCTAAGAAGAAAGTAAAACAAAAGAATGAAACAACAAGTAAAATGATAGATACTTCCCACCTTCCTTCCAGGCTCATTCTCACAACTTTGCAATGTAAGCTCCATTACTGCAAATTATGGACATATTGTCACTGTACCTCCATAACAGCTTTTTTTTTCTTCTAGTTTTGAGAGTATGCAGGAAAAAATGTTTATTATGGCAAACCAAAAACATCTGGCACATATCTTTGCAACTGCAATTTTGAGGGGTAAATATTGATGCATTTTATTCTTTTAACATGTCAGTATGGACCTTGATCTAATAAACATGATATTCTGATTCATTTCAGCCTAAGTCTGGTTTAGGCTATTATGGACACACAGTAACAATAATAATCACTCAAACTTCCACCAACCTCCCCCCTCCCCAAACAATTAACTTTCCAAATTATATGTGCTAATCATTAGCCTTATCCTTAACTAGGTGAGAATTAATTTCTCACAAAATTTATTGCTTGAGCTTCAAAACTATGATATCTTCACTTTCTTTAAATGTATGTACGTCTTGGAACATGCTATCCATCCACATGACATAAGGAATGCATACAAACATAGAAATTCTGGGAAATATGAAACAGTTGAGGAAATAAATGATAGTTTTCAGAGATTTTAAAATATACCTACCCTTGGTGAAGACAGCATTGAGAATCTCCTGAAGCTCATAGGCATCAATCTCCATGTCTTCACCAGCAATGCGACGGAAGCTCTGTTTGAGAGCCTCAGCCTGGGCCTGCTCCTGATCTGTAGGTTCTGGCCGCTCCTAACACAGGTGAGTAAGAGATGGGTGAAAAAGAAGACAAGGAAAGCCAATGAATAAATTAAACACATTAATAATGTTTTTATAAATGACAAACGGAAATAACATCATACGTTAATGCCATGAGTTTCGTTACAAAACTACAAGTATTAAACATAAAAATAGACAGACCATATTCTAATCTCACAAACTAGTATTATTAATAAGCTTGACAGGCTGGCAGGCTTATATGTTGAAAAACGGAGGAATTTATGATGAAAATGAGAGATGTTTTATAGATCATATCAGAATTTTTTCAAATGTTCACACATTATTTCTGTTTTAATTTTTAAAATGATAATTATTTGTACCCTTTTACTATGAAGCCTTCACTTGCAGAAGCAGATGACAGAAAGGGTTCTCAAAGAAAGCTAGCATAAAATTCACATATGACTAATACAGGACAGAAAACGGAATGTTTTACTGCCATTTACACTGCATAATGTTTGACTTATGACAGCTGAAGTATATAATTAACAATTATGGGAAAAAGGGGTAGGCTAAATCAGGAACTCTATATCTGCAGGGCCATATAGGTATGAAGATGCCAATAGTACCTAGCATAAAAATAGACAGTTTTAAATGGTCCCTATAAAATTAGAAAACTGGCCATGGGGAGGTGGGAAAGGGGTTGGATTTGAATTTCAAAGGCTTAGATAGGTAAAAATACATTTGTAGATTCAGAATAGGTGAGGTCTAGCCATTCAAGTATGAAATTTATGGTTGTTGCTAGGTAGGTAAGGTTACCCTGTTTACTGAATGAAAAGACCTAAAATGTTAGGTAGCCTGCTTCACTGCCTAAGTTCTCAAAATCTAATTGGTTTAGGGTCATTTTTCTTTATGTCAAAATATGGAGAAAGAGCTGAACAAAATGTTTGGAAAATATTTTGGCATGGGACCCCTTAATAAGTTAATGAGAGGTGTAAAACCTTACATAGCCAACAATGAAAAAACATTGGCATCTTCATACCTTACTATGAAAACCTTTCCATCATAATAAACTGTACAAATCCTGAAAATATTATGACTACTCTTTTTCTTAAATGGGGAGAACAGGGAATAACCATAAAACCATAGCCTGTAATTCTTTCATTTTCTTTTTTTTTGTTGTTGTTTTAATGGTAACTGAATTGCAAAGGAGACTATGAGGAATTAAGGAATGTAAAGAATACAAATGGAATAAGCAGAGATGAAGTATGTAGAACACCATTATGATATGTATTCCTTTATGCAGTGTGAATCCATTTCAATGAAACAAATAGCAGTCAGCTCTCCTGTGATGACTTGACATCTAAGTTTCCTTAAGGTTTGTTAAATTACTGTCTTAAATTTTAAATTAGTGTTATGTGCAAGAATGATCACTGTGACTATACATCAGCTGAAACACACCTGCAATACTAGATGCATTTTCACAACAGGTGGGTTATGAAGTGTTAGACTGAAACCTACTCTACAAGTTAACATCAATGTGTTATATTCTTTTCATTACTGAATTGATACAGAAATTTCAGATCAACTCCTCTGGTAGAGTTCAGAGTCACAAATCATGCTGAGAAATTTGTCTCGGTTTCTCAGTAATTTAACCATACAGAAAAGTAAAAATTCTCATTGGCATTTGGCTCGGCCATTCACATTTCTAGTCATTATTATGATCCATTATTAAAGACTTTTCAGGTAGCTCAAGAAAGATTATTCGATAACCTCTTCAACCATAGTCAAACTTTTAATCCAAAAAATGGGGCATAAGGAACTGACCAGATGGGGACAGAATAATGGGTGAGATTTGGAGGGGGTGTAGGAAAAAAGGATGATGGAAAAGGGATCCTTTGTATCATCATTTATATGTACAAAACAAGGTTTTTGCATATAATATATATTCTAAAATTTAGCAAATGACAGGTGAACACTTGTGTCTGAGAATACTTAAACACAAGTTGAGAGACTTTCAATTACATTAAGCTCTACTCTACTACTTTTGGACTAATGAATTCACCTGGCTCAGGTCATATCTATACACAGACTGCTATGTGAGCTCTTCGTAATGAAGTTATCTTCTTAAAGTAGTGAAGGACTGTTCTATGTTCAGAATGTCTGATATGGACAGGAATGGCAATGATGCAGAAACTTTAAGGCAACTTATTGCTGATGGTTTCAATCATTAGGATGCCTTTACAAGCTGTAAATAGTCATCCATTCTGAAGTGAAGATATACAGACTTCATTCAGTGTGAGCATACTGATATATTAATGAATCATAAATTAAAGCACTACTGTTATACTATTCACCGCAACTATGTCATTAAACATTAGTGTAGTTATCAAATTTCTTCTTTTTTTTTTGTTTTGCAAACGATTTCAGTCAAAATATTCTTAAAAAGTGAGATAAAATCCATCAAAAAGGTTCAACAGTGAGGGAGGAAGCCAAAATAACAACCAGCCTTGACTGCAAATATATAATATCAATATAATCAAATGAGTTATGTAGAGTTTTATAAAACTTCATAGTATCTGTTTAAAGATAAGACTGTTTATCAATGACTTAATGTGTGAAATGCAGTTTTTATCTACAGCAGTATTAAAAAGATCAAAATACTGTAATAAATGAAAAATTTCCTGCTCAAAGAGTGCCAAAGATTTAAAACAGGTCTATTATAAAGACTGGTTGCTACAAACTTTGAATTGGATAAAGTATGAAAATGACAACATCAACCTCCTCCTCCTCTTCTTCCTCTGGTCGATAATCTTTCATTTTGTCTTCAGATTCTGCCTGAACATAAGGGTTATTTGTAATGGGCATAAACAGAAAATAGTTAACATACATAATAATCACAAATCAATGATATTATTCAAACATATCAAAATCATTCAATAAGTAAGTGAAATGGTTAACATGAGAGCATAATACTGGATTACAAAGAAGTGAATAGATAATATGTAGTAAGAGTGTCTTCAAGAAATCAGTGATGGAAGGCCTCAACTTATGTTACTGCAATGCAAGTAGATCCATCTCCATATCATAAGTTAGCTGACAGGTCATGAGAAAAAAGTGCTGCAAGCAAACATTTATCATCCACAAATTAGCAGTGTTGGAGTACAACAGTTTTGATATTCATCTTATGAGCACACTGGTCTGTATTGTTCAGGCCTTTTCTTTTTCACTAAAAGTCAGGACTCTTCATTCAGGCCTTCCTATACAAATGTACATGAATGTGAGGAAATGGTTTATGGCATTGTGATGTGCGTGCAAAACACATACATGTGATTTGATGACATAAGTTGAGACGTACAATACAAGCATGAACAAAAGTTTGAAATTGATTATGTTGAAAGAATTGGAAAATGTTTACTATGGTGCTTTGTGAACACTTAAATGTGCATAACTGAATTACAGAATCACTGAGGGCTGATATGGATTTCGGTATAAACCACTTTTCTTACTAAAACATCTGAGAAATAGTTCCTCCAAGTTTCCTTGGTAATAAAATATGTGATGTGGTAATAACAATGTTGCCTGAGAGACAAGAATGAAAAACATCCAGCAGAGGTAGAAAAGCATCACCATGTTGAAAAAAATGTTGCAATAAGGAACAAAAAAGTAAAACCAAATCCTCCAAAATAAACCTGTCCATCAGCTAGGCACAAACAAAATCATTCTTTCCTCAGACTTAATCCATACTGGAACTGCAAACAAATTATCTTGGTCAAATGTTAGGACATATCTGATATAAACTCCATGCTTATACAGCAAATTTCTGAAGTTGCAAAACATGCCAGACAATGCTAACCAACCAATGAATAATCCCCGCTGTATGCCAAAAGCTCTTAGCATTAAGAGATTAGTCTGCAAGTCAATGAATACACTTCAAGAGACATTCCACAACAATGACTGGTTACTGTTATCAAACAACTCTTCACAAGCCACCCATCTTTATACCATTGACAGCTGATAACATTCACATGACCAAGAAAAGCAGATCTTTCTCTTTGGACTGATGGAGTGTTAACCAACTGTAAGACAATCTGCAGGCAATAATGTGTTGCAATCCTCCAACATCAATGACATGTTATACTCAAAGACAGATTCAGTCACAACCATGACAATCAACAGTAAGTAACAAAGGTTATTAGTATCACCAACATACTTGATTATTCCTGGAAAAACAAGCCCAAATACAGGCAAAACAAAAGACTCATTCCATTAGAATGACACCGTTTTGTGAGTTTCCACAACACTGATGACGTAGTCATGATCAGCACATCATCAAACTTCACTGACAAAGAAACAGAAAGCACAGCAGGTGTTCAGCATTCAACCATTCAGTCCAGGACTCCTGATGAATGGTACATTTAGTATCAACCTTTCAAATCACACATCCATCCCAATCTTGGGACCAGTACTGAACATGCTGAATTAATTGGTCAAAAAAGGCAACAACTTGTGAAAGAAGGTCAGTATGTCTTTCAGAAAGGCACATGACACTACAACTGGCCGTTGCCTGACCACTTGGCATGTGTTAAGAAGCTCCAAACTTGACACTGATTCTAATGACCAAAACTTACTTTTCGTTTCTTTGGGACATTTTTGGCCTACGGGAATAAAACACAAGCATGGTTGATGGCTACGATAAGGATAATATTAAACGATGGGTAAACTCACAATGGGAGAAAAACAATGGTCTCTGGAAATTTAGCCTTGACACCCTATTCAGAATTAACTGAAGGCATGGGTAATTATTTACATTAAAGGTAAGATCTGAACTAAAATTACTAAAATTAGCTAGGGATTCTAGGTATCATGCTGAAATAACTTTACATATCATATCAGACAATCTTCTTTCATCTCCCTCAAGCTTTTTCTCTATGGCATTCAGTATATAAATCTAACCTCTTTGAAAGAAGGTAAGACCATCCTCATAATATTCTTCCAATAAGAGAAAGACACCCTTAATTCCTCATATCTAATCATACTTCATGCACTGCTGCTCTTTCAAAAAAATGTAGAAATTGACTTCCACACTTTCAAAACTCAAAGTTCACCTTTCATACATACAGCTCACATTAGAAACTGATTTCCACTCTTTCAAAAGTCAAAGTTCACATTCGATGCAGCCCAATTCAGATATTCATGTCCCCTCTTACAAAAGTTAAAAGTTCACATTCCATGCAGTTCAATTTAGAAAGTCATGTCCATTCTTTCAAATGTCAAAGTTCACATTCCGTGCAGTCCAATTTAGAAATTCACTTGCACTCTTTCAAAAGTCAAAGTTCACATTCCATACAGCCACTCATACAAACCAACAAATGTATTCACATGTAGAATACAATCAAGCACTACCTGGGGAGGCGGTGCACTATAAGCAGGTGCCACTTGATGAGCTGAAAAGCCTGCATCCATGCCCGGAACCAGGAAGAGCAAAGCAAAAATAATCATTCAACTTTTGAACTCCTTAGCAAACATTTCAGTGCCTCATTTAAATCAGTAAATTTCAAACACATAAGACCCAAGCCATAATTTATGCAGATATGAAAGTCAATCCACAAGATATGTCATGATAACCAAATTATAGTAATACTGCATCAAACCTGAAAATGTATGCGATGTCACACAACACTTCATTCAGTGATATTCATTAATGAAAATCACAAACATTTCACAAACAGCCATAAAGCTGAGGCATTTTCTGAAGGTGACAAACCATTATCATAAACAGTAATGTGCAAGATATTAACATGACACCAATCAGGACTATCAGTTTCCAACAGATTGATCAGCATCTTAAACTTAGAAGAAGCTTATCTAACCACATTATTTCTTATGGTATCAAAGTGTCATAACAATCAACAGAACTGAAAAGCATATTTTTGAGAGGGCATCAAAAATTTCTGCACTGGCATGCAGCCTGTTAGTGTGCAGTCCAGATGTCATTTGTTAGAAGACAAAAGGGGAGGGGAGAATGAATCAGGCACTAAGAAAACAAAATCACAGAGTAAATATATGCCACTATTAACCTGCAGCCAAATTGCTATGTAAATTACAGCCCAAACTTTTTCTTTTTTCTTACACAGACAATACCTATTATGAACAACTCAACTTTTGCAACCTCCATTGAATGAAACTTTCATCTTTGAATTGTTTTGCTATGTGTTCTTGAGGATGTACTCCAGCATGAAAACTCACACACTGTCTAAAATCATTCCACAAGAAAGCATTTTGTTAAGAGCTTACACATCTGAAATCTAGCCTCATGATAACAATCCCTTCAGCCATCATTCACAAACAAAGCAACATGAAGCTGAGGTTCATCTGCAAAACTCCATTACAAAATCTCTTTGTTGTGCATGACAAACTTGACTGTGAATATCAGACTTCTTGCGGAGAATAATCTATTTCCAACTAAAGATGGATTTCATGACTGATCTTCCCGAAAAAGCTAAAATAATGATTTTCACACGGCTAAACAAGACTAGGTCAACCAAAACCCACTGTCTATTTGCTTAACAGTTTTGTTTTTCAATCATAACATCTGTTTACTAACAACTAAGCATAACTTAATAATTTATGCTTAAAAGACTCACTCTGAGGTTATGGCAAATACAGGATTGTTTGTCCTGACTGGCTGTTTCAGAAAGGTCGGTTTAAAGCCAATGACAGCAATAAAATATGAAAATGAACATGTAAGCATTCTATTTAGGTCCGCCCACAGCTGACAACGCAGAGATCAGTAAGAGTGGTTCTGATATATACGACCTCTCTCAAGGTCCAATACACAGAGTACTCTAAGGTTGCTGTAAAAGCATACTGAACAGGGCATTCATTCATTCATTCATTTATTCATTCTCACTTTATTGGAAACATTTTATTTTTTCCTTTCTATTACACTTACTATTAACTTTCAAACAGGCACTGTGATTGGGATACAAAATAGTCACAATAGTCTGAGCCCCATAAAAAAAAAAAAAAAAGCATTCTGTTACTAACTGAAGAAAGAAAATAACTAGAGAGTGAAGCATTATTCCTACACTGCTCTCTTATCACTGTCACCAAAATTTGAAAAATAAACAATACCAGGACTAGAGAGTAAGTTTCATTCAAAGTGGATGACTGTTAGGAATCAAAGTCTAAAATGAAAGAGAAAGGAGGAATGGCACTCAACTCACAACACCTCTACAGAGCATGGCAGAAAAATGAATTCTATACTGTCTGAAAAGTTCTGTACTGTAGAGACACGCACATCTCTTGTATTGCACACAGACATGAGTTTCAAGAGAATGTAATGCATAGAAATCCAGAAGACTGCACAGGATAGGGATGGCTGGTGTGACATATTGTGGGTCCTGAGTGATTAGCGGCAGGAAAGGATGTAAGAAGTGTGATTGAGAATCTCAATGTTTTCAAATAGTGCTAAAATACTGAAAAAGTACATCTCAAACTGCCTTCAAAACTGTGTAAAATCCAAATAAAAATCCACAAAGATCAAAAACCATGCCTCAAAACCAATGGTGCACTTTTGTTGAACACAAAACAACAATCATGCAGCATTTGCAAGCAAACTTAGGACAACAAGCAATGGGAACAGTACAATGAAAATCAACAAAAAGCGTGCTATCCAAAAATTATGCCTTTACATGGAAGCTGAACCTTCACAGCAAAATGCAAACAAATAAAAGAGAAATACCACATTTTGTGACAAAAGAAACATCCAGAGGTGAATGAAACACATCATATTTTTACAATAGGACTTAAAAACAAATGTGAACAACTGCAAGCAACTTACTGCTGGCCTCTGAGGAACAGGCTGTGGAATCTTCAACTAAAGTGTGCAGATATACAGGATAATAAAGCAGAAAGTGATTTGGGTTTGAAAAATAAAAAGCTGTGACCAAAGCACATGAATGTAAATAAAAGAACACAAAAACTGTGAACAGCTGGAGATGATAGCCTACTACTGACAACTATTCCTTTCACAAAAAAGGAGACAGAAAAGAATTGCCTCGACAAGTACATATCAGATAAAAAAGCTGAAATTATAAGCAAGCTGAACAGCCTTTCAGAGTATGACAGAAGAACAATGATACTAATGCATGAAATACCGATGCATATTCAGATTATGACAGGAAGGACAATGATACTAATGCATGAAGTACTAGTGCAAATTCTAGCTGCCCAAGTGATACAAACTTTCTTGCAAATGTATTGTATGCACTATCTACTGTACTAATCTACTTTTCATGGTAAACTAAAATTAAAGTATATACTGGTACAAGATTGAGACAAGAATATTCTTTATCTCTTCACCTTTTTAAGCTGAGGTGCATATCAGAGGCAAAGCAAGAGCATGTTAAATTCATGATGATGTGTACAGAAGTATGATTACAACATACTGAAAACATGGGGGATAAGACACAGTGAAAACAGGTAACAAATTGGACACAATGATTGTTGCCTATATAACTGAAAGAGGACCTGTGATTGCTGATCTATACTACATTTCCTGCCATCCAGAATGCTGAATAAACAGCCAAGCTCTTTGCTTTACATAACAAATAAGTATCATGACAATCAAAAACAATCATGAAGCCAAGCATGGACTGGCTATACAACAGCAGGCATGGCTGTCCATCTTGCTTCATCCATAATAGCATGTTTATCCTTCCCTGTAATGACTTTGAGAAATCTGCATATAGATATACAACACCTGTGAATTCAATATACCAAATTTCTGTTGTTTTCATGAACCCCATTAAGTGCAAAGCAGGTTCAGATGATAGAGATGAGCAACCACTTGTACATGAACTAAAGATTGTGAAGAGGGACACTCCACAATACGAAAAGCAACACAACATGATATTTTTTTGAGTAGCTGATTATCAATAAGACGCACATCTGCTTCCATAGCTACACAAGAAAAGGGGAGGGGGATAAACTGTCTGAAAAGCTCAGTAAAATTCAATTATCAGGGTACAATATATCAAGTGCATGAAAATAGTAAGTGATACTAATACCTGGGTGAAAAGGGAGACAATGATACTACATAAGGAAAGGATAGAATGAATTATGAGCTCTAGGTAACAGTAGGAACAATTAAGTAGAGATTTCAAAGACAAGCAAGCCCATCCCTCAAGTCGACAGTTGAAAAGAAATTCTTCTGTTATGCTCAGGTTAATCATGTATTATATATATGGCTGAAAGAGAGAGATCAGTAAAAGTTTACAGAAATGGGCAACATGAATATCTAAAAAACTTACAGTATCTTCCTCCAATCTGGTTTGTTCATCAATTTCCCTGTGAATAAGAAGGAAAAGGATTTACAATTTTGCATAGGCCTAGTCCCTCATAAAGTCTCATGAATGGTCTGTTTTTGCATCACTGCGCAAACAGTGTTGTTTGATGTCATTATTTGGATGAGTTCTTTTCTTTTTAAATTTACCTGGTAAAATGGAACTGGGTAAAACAAAATAGCAAATAATAATAATATGATCATCATGTCAAAGCACAGTTAACAAAACATCACTGATACATTTTTGAAACTTATCTGGCTCAAGTTACACTCCATAACTAAGGAGACTCCTCTTATTCTACTTGAATACTCATCACTGTATTTTTGTACAAATGGCTGTCTGTGAGTTGGATGCATTGAACAAATCCAGATTGAAACAATTCAACTTGAAAAATACATAACTACAGGAATCACAATGTTTGAAATGTACATGTTATGCTCCGAATTTTAAGCGACATAAATCCTTTAAAAAACACTTTGATGCATTTATGAAGGCAGCTTTCACTCAGGGACCAAATAGATTGAAATAAAAATGTCATTGAAAGAGTTATCCAATTGGATCCGAAGATAGAATGCAAACTAACAACTTGAAAAGGCTGCGTCTGATCTCATCAATGATATGCTTTCCAACGCTGCTTTCTTTGACAATTGAAGACAAAATTTTACAGTCTCATTCAAGCCCAACATAATAATATATACAGTGTTAAGTTATAAAACAAGGAATAAATCATGGTTAGAGGTCAAGCTCAGGATGGGCATCAGATGTGCCTACAGATTAAACATATATTTCAGTGTCTACAGCTTGGTATTCACAATATCAGCAAGGTGAAAGGGAAGGGAAAAACAATGTATGAAATTAATAAGAATCTAAACAGGAATGGTATTATACGGCCAAATCACAATTGCCTCCAACATAAATATTTCCAATTAGCAAGCTATTTTCAGTTCATCTGAAAAGGATTTAAGCTTCACATGGGAAGAATGGGAAGTTAGGAAGTGGTCTAGACAAAAATAAGACCTGCAATATTGTTATGTGTTTTACGTTTCAGGCACGCTGTTCATTAAATCATCTCCACATGAAATGTTTAGGGGGCAAACATGGAGATGATGGACTGTCCCTTTAAAGGAGGGTGACTGAACAAAGACAATTTAGAAAAGGGCCAGCAATCACAAACTTACTCGCCCTTTCCATGATCAATTGCAGAACTGGAGCACATTGTCAATGAAGCATAGAGTGCACAATATTAGAAAATCATTTATTCAGTCAGAGGAGACAAATTACAAAAAAGAAACAGCAATCACAGACAAAGAGAATCATCTAACTTGGCAAATTCTTTCTAATGAAGATTTCATCCTACAAAATTTGAAAATAATAATGACTAAAATGATGGAAGGATCTAAGCTATACATCACACCAGAACCTGCATCTGATTTTATGAATCAGAAATTCAGGGTTTTTATTTTTTTTGTATGTGTGACATTCCTTTCACCCAAAGCATGAAGGCATGGCTCAAACAAGATACATTCACTGATAAAAATGCAGTATGCCTAAGACTTTGAATTGTAAATATGTAAAGGCTGAAATAAGAGGGCAAATGCAGTCACCAGTAGTTTAATTTTCCTCCCGAACATATTAAACAAAAAAGTAATGTGAGAAACTAAATTTTGTTTAGCTTAAAGCAAGAAAAGAAATAAGCAAAAAGTGCTGATATGAGATTAAGAAAATGATCCCTCAAATTAATTATTACAGAATATACCCACCCAGAAATATTCGCCTTCTCAGTGAAAATCCTAAGCAGAAAGTCTCCTTCGTAGTGAGGCTCAAAGGTGGACGGGACAATGGCATATGTGCCAGGAGGTAGCTTGTGTCTGCCACACACTTCTCTCATGTTGATGAAAGTTGGAGATTTGGCTACAGATGCATTATATTTGAAGAATTTCATGTCCAGTGGGCCACAGTTAGGGTCCTCAAGCTGTGAGAAGACAATCATTATGCAACACACATTGATCACCTATTTGAAAATGTAACACAGTGACAGTGTACCATACCCTAATTTTGTGATCTTGCATTGATCACTTTATATCATTTATACATAATACACCATCATCATAACTGATTTTTACAGTCTGTTAAATTAAGCTGCTCTATATTTATCTTACTAAAATTATTGTAGTATGTGTGTGTATAAGTGTATGTACAGGTCAATAGACTGCATTTGTAATTTTCTTTGTCAATGTAGCAATTTGTTATTTTTATTGCTATCAATCCCCTATAAATAAATTTTCAAGCCAGATTTGTTCAAATGCACAAAGATGAATGAATCAGAACAGACGTTCATTTTTACCCCTCCACATGAAAGCAGTAATATTTCCCACTTTACCAGGCAAATTCTGAAAGGTCTCACTTCCTTACCTTGTAGATGACATAACCTATGGTAAGCAGATCCAAACCCTCCTTCCGTTTTTTGCGTCTGTCCTTCTGCAGAACTGCAATCAGAGCAGTGCATTGGTCATCGTCATCATCCTCATCAACATCTGTCAGCGTCATGCGGAACTGTGGGTTGGTCCAGAAGGTGTCTGAAAAAACAGATCAGGGAGGTAATCAGAAATGCTCATCTGAAGAAATGGAGCATCTAACGATATGGCAGAGGAAGTCTATTACTGAACAAAATCACAAGACGGACTTAGGCCACTATGTTTTGTATACTTGCCATCTGCCAAGTCTCCATTGCAAGTTTACTGATTAATTTTTCATCCCAGTGAAATCATTGTGCCACTAGTAAATAATGCATCACAACATTCAAATGATAAAAGTGTTTTTGTTTATGTTTGGGTCTTGTTTTGAATGAATAAAAATAAACAGCTGAATAGAACAGCAGTTTCTTGAGAACATAACAAAAAGTAATCAAGACAGCCAATAAAACATCTTCCAAAATGAAAACTTCTCATAAAGAGGATTAAGCAGCATCATAATGACCCTGCACAGTAGGTCAGACCTGGGCATTACACATCAGTGACAGCTTCAGTCCATTTTCTTCTCACCCCAAACTACTTCCTCAACCAAATAGTCAGTCACAGATGAATCATGCTTGCTAAGCTTTGAACATCTTCAAAAATCTGGCACCAAAACAAATTTCAAACTGACATTCTTTTCTTATAAGTCTTCGGCAAACATTCTTTCAATCTGGCTTTATAGCTATACAGAGCTGACCATTATAGCTTACCCAAGTAGTTACGGCACCCTCCAGCATTAACTCTCCTGATCCATGCACCATGTTCCTTGAAGCACTCCCATTTCTTCTTGTTCTGGAGATCATCCTCATCCAGTGAATCAGGACCCAAGTTGCAAATCTCTAGCTTTTGAAAGTTGGACGTGAAGTCTTGGTAGGACATCCTGTATACGAAAATTGTTGCAGCAGTTGGTGTGATGTTGCCAATGTTAACATCATTAAGATGACAGTAATGACAGGAATATTGATGACCTCTCATATTTTTGCTGCAGCAGTTTCATGTGCACTTTAAGTTCAAATTATCATCATTTGTCATCATCAGCAAAAACCAGCGTATCAGTGTTTTAAAATAAACAGATCATAGAGGTGTATTTGGGTTATTCTTATTCACTCCTTAACAGCGATGGCAAAATATACTTATCTGTTCGACGGCTCTCTTCTCTGAAAGCATTTTAAACAGAAAAGTCCGCTCATTTTGTTTGCAATGGCACAGTTGGCACTCGTGTGTTTAGTGGTTCAAAAGTTAATGTTAGTCCAGGTGAAAATTTTAAACGATTTCCATTTCCAGTTTTTACTGCATTCGATAGCATGGAAAAGTTTAAGCTTACCACGGAAATAAAACATTCACAAGAGTAGTTATGATGCACAGACATAGTTATGACCCACAGACGTGGGTGACATATTCAAGACATACATGGGTCTTTGGCAAAAAACCTCCACAGTTTTGCAAATATATAAATGATAACAAAGACATTTCACACAAGAAATCGCCTTGATGACCCTTACCAGAATTCACCATCATCTTCAAAATTGAGCCCAAGTTCCTGTTTTTCATCCTCTGACAACAAGGACCATTCTCGTGAACTGGTAAAGGAAAGGGAACAAAAAACAGTTAACAGCTACTCAAATTGTTCAAAAGATAAGTGTTATTTCTAATTCTCTGTGCATTCTACTTAATGAAAAAATTAGTTATCCCACAGAAATTTAGTACCCACTAGGTAATGGCAAACCATTCCCTGAAAAAAATTATCAACAAAATAAAGGAAATAAAATAACAATCTCAAGACCAATGAGTTCAGCCTAATGTTGCTGGGTAACGCTTGTTACTGATGAAACCTTCATAAATGGAGAGTGAAATCAATGTTCTCAAGTTGAAGTAATTGTCCTGATTAACTTGGTCCCCAACACTCCAATATTACCAGTATCATGCAACTGACAACTTGTATGTCATGCACAGAGAGAATGTGCCAAGTTACATTACCTTGGCACCCACTTTTTCTGTAAGATACCACCATTTTAAGCGACTGTTTTCCTTTCATTATGTCTAGGAAATTATCAGGAGCTATAATAGGTGCCTCTGACTTTCTTCTGACCTTCTGACCTTCTTAGAGTAAAATATCTGAAGATTCACAGATTAAATGCTAAGAAAATATTTAATGTCACATCTGAATAACTTATTCTACCGCAAACAGAATCATGTCAGAAGAATAAAATTCTGTCAAACAAAGTCTTCAAATTCATTAAAATATTTGCATACCCATCACTCCAGGCTCCCTTCCATTCTGAGCCATTACCCCATGGGTTTCGAACCCTCACCATAGGAATCTGGCCCTGCATTCTTGGTGTCTTGATGTCAGCCTGAGGTAAAACAGTGGTAATATGGTACATCCAGATTTAATTGGAGGAGACATCTTGATGTATTAATAACAGGCTTTAAATACAACTCCTCCTGCAAAAATGAAACTTGTTAGATATACACAATGGAGGGTGATTAATGTGGTCATACTGACTTTGGAAGACAGCAAGCCCCTAAATTTTCTTTTTGTTCTACTATGAAACTGTTGAGCTGAGAAATGAAAATGTTCCCCAAAATAGAACATGAACAATTTGGATGTGGGAAACACTACCTTCCTTGCTTGTGTTTGAATATTTTGTTGGAATAAATTGCTGGAGTATACTGTATGTAATGAAGAAAATTTCACAACCCACTGATTAACATTATGATTATAAACTTCAAGTTTATATGCTCTGGGATGTAAGCATATATTAATGGAGGGGAGAGGGAATAAATACTGTAGAGAAAGAAAATAGAGAAAGTGACAAAGTGAGATGGATGACTGGTGGGTAGGGAGATCCATGGACTGTATGGGTTTGTCACTGAAGAAAAGAGAGCAAAGAAGAAGAGAAGATTAATCTATTGATGTTCAGTTATGCATTTTAGCACATCTTAACAAATGAAAAGAAAAATTCCCTGAAATAAAACAAACATCTAAAACATTATTTTTGTTTGCTTCATGTGCTTTGCTGTAACAGTCTTATCAAAATATCTTTTCAAGTATAACAGTCATGATTTTTAGCATATTTTAATAAAATCTTAATTTTCCATAAAAACATATTTTCAGTCTCCTCTTCAGATTGCAAAAACTGATCAAAGATAAATACTGTTCCACAGGAGCTGTGAACAATTTGAAAATACTCACCAGAAGTTGGAAATTGCTATTTTCCTCAGAGGAGATATATCTGACAACAGCACATTCAACAGTGATTGCATAAACCACCATGCTTTTCATGATTACAATGCCTGTCTCGGAATATTGGTCACTTCAAATGAATTTTATTTATAAATTTAGTCCAAGATGGGTTCATAACATGAAGTATGTCTTTTCTCAGTATGAATTTCTGCCTCTTGTTAAAAAAAAGTTTGGGTAAGATTTGAATGCTCTTGGAGTTTGCGAGAGAAAAAATGCAAGAGCACCATACTGTTTGAGATACGAGAAAGGAACTGAGAACTGTTATAACCCTCGGCCAATTAGTGGAATGTTGAGCTGGACAACTCTTCATTTGTTGCTGGAATTTGGGGAACAATCTGCCACCTACTGCCCCTGCTGTTAATGATGAATGTAGAAAGCCAGAGCAAAGAACTCCCAGCCTTACCAACTGCACACCAGTGACACTGTATGCATGTCCCATAATCAGACCATTGGCCAGCTCAGCCTCAATTCTGCCTGGATCAGCCTGTGGACATTATCAACATTCATTTTATGAATACACACCTAGCAGCATTAGGCAAACTCTCTGCCAGTCACATCAGCTCTCACTGTCAAATACATATGCACAAATTCATGAATACAAAATATAGTTCTTGGTGTCAAAGATGGTCATCTATGGCATATTGTTCATGCTGTAACTGAATGACTGTCACAAATATGACACTAAACTCTCCATCACATTGGGCTTGTTTTAGCAAACATCATTTTTTTTAACTACTCTTTTTTGAGAATGTTGAAAAAAATTATCTCTGAGTCAAAATCAGGAATACTCTAGAATTTATAATGATAAAGCTACAATGGCTTTACCAACAGATGTGGTGATATGTTTAAAGCTGTTATGAAATGCATATTTACGGACACATCTCTGCATTGTAAAGAACTGTCTTTTGGGTCGCACCAGTACATTCAAGAGTAATAAATTGGTAAAATATATGTACATAGTTATCCATTCATGGATACAGAGTATTAATGATTGAGGCTGGCCATCACACACAGATGACGATGATAGTAAACAAAAGTTGTAACAACAATACAGTTATATCCCAGCACAATTATTACAAATTTTTATGAAATCAGTATTTCCCACTATAATGATGATCACCACTGTAATCCCAACCATTTCTCATGCAGGAACTAGCTGGAATAGCAGATACTGACAATAAAATAATACAGTATAAGGGTGTTACCTGAAATTCCACAATTCTTCTCATGTAAAGATGTAAAGGACACAGATCCTGAGAGGCAGTGCAGTGGTACTTACATCAATGGAGCAACCCATGAGGGAACCGCGCTCATGAGCCTTGAGCATGATGCGTAGCAAATTGGGTGGGGCATTCTGGAGGTCAAACATTTCAGTCACACCACCTGTGAAGTCCTCCATGGCCTCACTAGTGCTGCCACCTTTCAGAGACTCGTAGGAGCCCATCAGCCTGTTAGAGATGTCATGCATATGAAATATGTGGCATCACACATAATAAAGAACATGGTACAAACTGCATATTTCACAGAAAATGCTGAAGTTATGAAATCTGTTCCAACGATTTAATTCTTACATCGTATGCACAGCATTTTCAATGAAACAAATCTTAGTTTTAAATCTACAATGATGCTTCTTTATCTACATATTTGTAGGAGAATTTTATCCATATCTGAGCTCTACTGTCGTAGTCCAGTAAATATATAAATATATGGTACTGTGATTTTGATGATTGAAAAGGTAACAGAATGAAATAGAATGAAAGGATGAATAATTAACCTTAAAAATTAACAAATAATGAATGGACTATTACAGATCTGCCTTCCAGAGATTCTTTTTCCAAACAATTAAGACTCATGACAACTTAGTAAACAGAATCTTTTCTTGCTTGAGGTTTCATTAATAACATACTTGGCATAGGCCTTTTCCAAAAGGGCACTCCAGAATTCATTTTTTTCTGTGGAGTGCATGAACACAAGCTGGTTGCGGTATGTGGGAAGTCTGTCATCCACAACAACTTCCTGCCATTCTCCCTGATGCCAGAAGTTGAACCTGGATAGAATGAGTTTTAAAGGTTTAGCTGATGAAAGTAACCAGGTGGTGAAAAATATACCCTTGGATATTACACTCTATCCTCCATACCTCTCTCTCTCAAACTAGCACATCGCTGTACATGACCGTGTACCCAAAAAGGAGAAAAAAGGAATTTCAACTAAAGATGAATAAGATCTATCTGTGTGAGCCACATAACATCTAATAAGGCCACGATATCTGTGTGGGATAGCAGAGATATGTTTTCTCAAAACAGTCCACTAGCCCTTCTCTTTTAACTTAAGCTCCAGCAGAAAATAAATCCAGATCAGCTTTATCAGTCAGATAAACATTCCATTCAAGTACGAGAGATTGGTACCAATGTGCACCTGTTTGATCAAAATAAAATTTAGACGAGGAGAAGCCAAATATGTGAGTTAGAAACACATTATTTGGAGCATAGACAGTTTGTCAGTCAGTTTAACTGAATGGTTACAATATTAGACTCAGAATCAAAATTCGGTTTCCACCTTGAGCCTTGTTGTAAAGCCTTGAGAGCATTTCATTCACACCTTCCTTGGTCAACCAGCTTTTAATTAGATGTCTAACCATAATCAGTGAATGAAAGCTCTGGTCCAAATACTATGTAAAATGGCACTGGCAATGTATGCTCCCCAAACAGTTGAAAGAACCACTGGCCTGCTGGAGTAATAAAGCACGTAAAAGCGTGATAGTGGCCATTGCCTGGACATAAAACTTATAAACACCACTATTACTATTAGTATCACTACTACTGCACTAACTTGAAAAGGCCGCAGTAATCTGACGAGAAGGACTGGCTGGGGTCCACGACATAGTTGAACAGCTTTTGGTTACAGGTGAGAGATGCCACAGCAGCAAGCAGCCAACAGTCACCTGAATCACAAGAAGAATGCATGTCATAATCTTAAAACTGGAAGGGAAAGTAAGGATCATGAACTTATAGTGAAGGGCAGCAAAGGAGATCCAATTTTGTCGCAATTTTTTATGGGGATAAGGGGATATGCAACTCCTTCACACCATGGAAAGTGTTGTGACTTGAACAAATTATAATTAGAAATCTTCAGGTAAGAAAATACTGCAGAAATGGTTATTTTTTGCAAGGAGCCAATTTTTACAAACAGTCAGAAATAGTTTTTTATGAAGATCTAATTTTCATGAGTTCAGCATGAAAGTTTTCTTATATGCAGGGTTGCAAAAAGCTACTTTCTTTAGTAGCTGATTAACTACAAGTTACTTGATCACAAATGTAATTTCACTACTCTAAAACTACTTTCTATAATTTGGTATTCTCTACTTTACCACTACTTTTCAAGATGTACTCACTACTTTTTTCACTACTTTTATCAGCTTGTATAATATATGATTATGAAAAACAGCATAAATGATTCATGTAGTTAATTAAAACAATGTCACTGTTTTACAGAATAACATTTATTCATTAAAGATATAGAAAGGAAAAAATAAATAATAAACATCAACAGTTGTTGTATTCAGAACGACTCAAAAGCCGGTCGTGCTCAAAAAAATAATGAAACACGGCGGGCCAAAAAAAAAAATTGACGAAAAAAAGTAGCGTGAGTGCTCACTACTTTTTATTCTACTTTCACTACCGCTACAACTACTTCTTTAGCGCTGGTTTTCGCTACCGTACGCTAAAAACTACCAATTTTTGTCAGAAAGTACTCACTACTTTTTCGCTACATATTCGCTACACATTCCTGCTTATATGTGTATAAGCCCAGAAGTCTACAGTAATCTGGACTGAATTTACAGGACTGCCAATACGAAGATATTTGGCTTATTTTTGCCAAACAAATGATCCCACTTCATACTGACAGAAAAAGGTACCAAAATAACTTCATACTGACAGAAAAACATACCAAAGTAACTTCATACTGACAGAAAAACATACCAAAATCAACATCCAAATAATATGGGATAGTAACTAGAAGTAACTGAATGCATGTTTCCCAAGTGGGTTGTCATGCTCTATTCAAACTGTATACTAATACTAAGCCCCTTAAAAATGTTTGAATGGCAACTTTTTTTTTTTTTGCGGGAGGTATACACATTTTGAATGAATATGAGCAGAGCGTTACTTTGCACTCATTTGCGCTTTATGATGCTTACTATCTGTGGGCTCTGGGGTCCACTTTACCCGTATTTATACGCTTCAACTACATTAGTAATGTGATGACATTACTGGACCTTTTAGCAACATTTCCATTTGCTCTTAAAACACCTCTGATCTGACAAAATGGCTGGCATATTGATGCCCTCAGTTCATTTTCTACTCTTTTAGTCGTCTCCAGACAACTCACCCCTACCAAATATTTTCTTAATCCAATGCTTTTTCACAGGCATGGTACCACAGTTTTATTCCCGGCGGGTGATATTTATACCTCACAGGAGATGTAGAGATATCAAAAATGACAATACTGCACAGATTTTGACAAGTTTATACTGCAAGGCACCTCCCTCTCACCTTTCTCTATTGGCACCTGCCTCCTATCACACCAGGAAAGGTCATCAGGGAAGGAAAACTCGAGATATGAGAAGGCAGGCAGTGAAACAGCAACAGAATGATAAAGCTGTCCCTGCATAAAATTGCATTCCAAACCCCCTAAATTTGCACCAAGAATTGCAAAATTTGCATGCAAAAAGTGGTGAAATTTGCTCCAAAGTCTGCATAAATTTTGCAAAAATAGCTTGCTAAAATTTGTTTCCTACCCTACCCGTTGCAAAGCTGTAGAAATGAAATGTATTTTCTGTATTCCCGTTGTCACAATATTGCGATCATGGCAGAAAAAGAGTACATTTTCCGGTCAAAGTGGGCAAAATTTGCTCCCAATTGGAGATAGTGTCTAAATTTACGGAAATTACATAATTGCAACAAAACCTCAAAATCGTGGAAATTTGTGGTAATTTGCGATCGCGATATTCTGGGAAGACAGACAAAGACAGAGACAGATTATAAGCTGAGAAAAAAGAGCAATCTGGGGTCCAAATATGGTTATCTGGCCACTATAGAAATTAAAACAGTCTAAGGCTCTATGAATGGACAAAAGAAAACTTACCGAGCTCTCCCTGTCGGACATCAAACCGGCTAGCTCCTTCAGAGATCCACTGAGGGTCATCGCTAATTTCCTGAGGAAGAGAAAAAAAATCATGGAATATCTTGTCCACTTTTAAGGAAATGCATAATTCCTCTCTCTTGATACAAATTTAGTACCCGCACTCGTAATGAAAATCTTGATAAAGACAAGAATATAGAATCTAAAATAAGATTATACCTGTTGCAGCTTAATTCATTTTTTAAGTTGATGCATGAAGACTAGAAGCCGGGACGCTGGACAAAGGTGAGCTGCTGCTTATCATGACGTCCTTCAACGTAGTGCGAAAAAAAATGTAGGATTATTGTTCCTACACAGTCTCTTGCACTATTACTATTAAGTCGAATTTTATAACATTTCTTTTTCTTCATATCTAAACTATATCAAGCGTTAGTAAATGGTTCAGAGTTAAGAAGTGCACAAGACGACTATTACCGACACAGTGGCGGGCTTAGGTATGCGCACGATAGGCATGTGCCTGGCCCAGCGCTTGTATTCTTGTAGAAAGGTTCAGCGCTGGAGGACAGAAAAAATTAGATAGGGGGAGAGAGAGAGCGAGAGAGAGAGAGAGAGAGAGAGAGAGGAAAGTTTATCTTTTTGTTGAACCTTCTGCTCTAGCAGAATTTGCCGAAGCACGGTCGTCTTATAGTGTGAAAGGGACCCCCCCCCNATACAACTCCCTGTGCTCAGGGCTCCACAGACCCTAAATCCGCTCTTGTACATATGTGTGCAAAAGAAACAACGCCGAAGAAATTGTGGGGCCGTTGATATCACTGCAGCTGCTATTCTGTTGCTGTCTTAACTGTGTGCGGGGCAATGGATGGGCAATGATTCTGATGAAGAGCCGACAAGGCTGGTGGTAAAAGCTAATGAAATGTTCCATCCGTCGTCACTGTCATGTAGATACACGGATTGTGAAAGTGCCGCCAAGAAAGTGGTGAATTATTTCATGTATTCTTATACCTGCATTGTTCAACTTGGCAATATCAAAACATGGCAAACAAAATATTCTTTTATCAAATAAAACGAGAGTGGCATGTCTCACGCGAAGCGCTTGATGAGCACCGACACATGCTACGCGCGTGCGTGAAGCTCATGCATCTGGGCTTGAAAGAGCTTGATCTGGCATACATTTTTGTGTGTTGGAATTTTCACAGGTTTAAAAGAGCACTTGCGTGTTTCGCAGATGGTCGGCAAGCACTATAATGCAGTTCATTGGTCTGGGTCAACAAGCACTGTGATGCAGGTTTTTGGACTGAGCAAGGATGTGACCTGATAAAGTGATATACTTTACATAACATTTCTGAGATGAACCTGCCTGAATTTCACCCACCCTGTCATATTCCAACACAGGCTCACGCCTCTAGCATGTGTCTAGGGCCATAGATCAAATTCTTAGAAGCAATGCAGCTGCTCGTGTTCTCTTTATTGTTTGGATTGCTCTGTTTCCTGATAAATGAGATTTTGTCCCAGCCTGGGAAATAATGTTCTTAACATGATGTCAAATAGGTTGTTCTTTTTGGGGCCCGATAACTACATAATACAGTCTATGTATTAGGAATGTGTTTACTTTCAACTACCATCATTTGTAAAACTGTCACTGATTCAAATAAAAGTGAAATAACGGTATTCACAATTTTACAACGCCAGATCAGCTAGATAAGCTATATCTCAGTGCTTCAAATCCGTTGAAGCCTCGGAAATTGAACTTTTTTCTCTATTCTTCTGAACTTTTAACACGTTTTTATGTAACCAAATACATCAAACATACAGTATGGGCTGAAAAGGAAAACTCTCACCACATCTGGCGCTGACAAGCTGCAAACTATGCACAGTGCGAAAAAGCAAGCAGTAAGTCATCAAACAAAATGCAGGTGATTGATTCAATATTATTTGTAATTTTCACATGACAATACACTATTTTCGAATAATTAAAGTGTATTTTTTTCCATAATACTAAGAGATCCGTCTTTATATGCACTTCCGCAACACAGTCTTGTAAGCCACAGGGCACAGACCTTCCGTTTCAGCGTTCAGTAGCTTGGAGCTTTGCCATGCCTAAATCTAACCCGCTTCCCGTCCCCCCCCCCCCCCNCCCCTTCTCCCAATCTAGCACGGGGTATTCATGTCTGTTTCGTCATCATCATATGAACTAAAAGTTTGTCATGCTAAGGTTTTGGCAGTGCTTCATATGCCTTTCCTATAATTCATTCATATGTATTACAAGTATAAATGTGCCTACTCCATTCCCCCCTCCACGCCCCTTTCCCCGCTCACTTCTAACCATATAACACCACATACCTTAAATGTTATGTTATTTACTGCCCCTTTCGCTATCTCAAGACAAACGACATCTGAATCAAGTTGATAAGACACAGTCAACAGTGAGCATATTATATAACGTGTCCTTTTTTAACAAGGATAAAATAAAAAACTTAAATAAACAGCGCTTGGCATGCTTTACTCGCTGATACCTTGTTTACAACCCGTCGCGGTGTTATTTGCACAAGCATGTTTAGCCTTTTCGTGCAGTTCAACGGTGCTCGGAAACCTATAAAAGATTAGCCTTTTAACTTGTGAAGACGACCATACCCAGTCACACTGCTGTGAGTGGTGATAATTTTTGCTGCTAGTGCAAGGTCGTAACTTGTACCCCCACCGCCCACGCAATGCAAGGGGATCCCGAGAGTCAGAAGGCATCACAAGAAAGGAGGAGAAAAACGGGATAAAGAGAAAAAAAAAAGCAAAGACGAGAAGATATAATGACCCTGGTCCACTAGCTGTGCCAAAAAAATCGATTGCCACAAATCGACCACTGGAGACTACAGCGCATTCCCCCTCTATGTCATACCCAACAGGGCTATCTCTCCTTACTCTATACAGGGCATCACCACATCACCCATCACCATCCCATCATCATCATCACTACCACTAACGTTACCATCACCATCACTATCGCCACTACCCCCCTGCATCAATGCCTTTACTAACACCAAATTCTCTGCCATCATGACTACCTCCATCATCGGTATAACATCTCTGCCACCATCACAACCCCCATAGCTGTCACCACCACCATCTTCAAATTCACTATTATCTTAATCACCATCTTCATCACAAGCACCACAATGCGACGCTAGCATCATCTGATCCTTGTCACCACCCGGACCACTACCACCACCATCATCATCATCACCACCAGCAGCAAGGTTTCCTAAAAATCTTGATATAACCCCAACAACACACACCTCGTGGGAAACAAAAAGGTCATTCTTGATGTTTTCTCTATCTCCTACAACATAAACACTGCCAGCACTGAGTAATCCACAAGGAATGCGGGTCGGACAGCTGTAGAGGCGTTCACTTTTCTTCTTGATCTGGGTCTGATCTTTCCCCCCCCCCCTCNCTCCCGGGTTCCTCATTATTTTTCATCACTAAATGTGGACAAAGTTAAGTGGCATAATTATAAGCACTTAAAGCAATGGGTTCGCCCAATTACAACGACCGAAATCATGCTATGTTTGTTCCTATGTGTTGTTATCTCCGTAAAGAGTGGTATGTTGAAATCAGAGTTTGTTGTCGTTGTTGTTGTTGTTTTTATTATTATTATTGTTGTTGTTGTTGTTGTTTGGTTGTTGTTGTTGTTGTTGTTGTTATTGTTATTATTATTGTTGTTGGTGTTGGTGGTGGTGGTGATTTGTAAGCAGTATTACTCGAATATTTTAAAACTTGGCGGAAAGACTGAGCTCATCTACAATGGAAATAAACGGATTTAAATAATTTTGGTGCCAGTTTGGAAGACTAGGTGGGTCCAAGAAGTTTTACAGGATTCCTGTAACAGTGTGTTTTCATAACACTGAGACAATGATTTGAACGCTTCAGACTGTGCATTCAGTACAGTCGGGGAGGGAGAAGTAAATGGCAATGGGGGATAGTTCGGCGATGGCAATGAGTTCTTACAGTTTTGACTACTGTTCCTGCCTTTACCAGACTACAAGAATGTAAAGTACGTGTTCGTCATTTCATTGGCGACTTCCTGCTATTGTAAATGTGATAACTGATGTTGTTCTAACAGATCTCCTTACAGGGCGTGGTGTCTGAACTGTGAACTGAACACTGCAAAGAAGCTGCTGCTGCACATGCCTAGAGAACTCAATGATCATGAGACACCTATCCGGGGAACGGGTGACCTTTTGTGGATTTGTGTCTATACTAACTTAATAAAATACTATCTGCAGTTTTCTGTTCATCTTCAGAGAAAGAGAGAGAGAGAGAGAGAGAGAGAATGAGGAAGAAAAGTAAACAGAAATTTAGGAAACTGGTGACGGGTGCAGATAACAGACGAAAGAAAGCCTGGCTTGGTGATGTTCTATAGAATGCAGCCGAGATTTTGGTAGATACATGTTTGTACCTGTAAATATCCGACCTGATCCTGGTCTACTTTCTAGCTGACGGTTGCAGTTCATGAAGAACGGAAATTGATGGATACCCTGGGTGCCGAAGGTAAGATCGTTTCTAACCTCTTCTTTACTGGTATTTCCGCAGAAGTCTTTGAAAATAAACACACCAGTGCCGGTAGGATGATGTGGTTACCGACGGAGAGACCCGGCTTTTCTCAACAAAACATAATGTGCAGGTAAAAACCCACATCGTGTGATCGGCCAGGGTCATTCCACTTCTACTCTAGTTCTAGATCTACTTCGCCTCCCTGGCATAATTTTATTACTTGATGGGCTGCCTCATCAACATGAAAGGCCCTCCCTCCTCATTCCATCCCCTCCCACTCCCAACACACACACACACACACACACACACACACACACACACACACACGCNTCATTTGTAGCAAAACATGAAAATGGTAGATACTAGGTTCTTCATTTTAACGGCAATGTAAATATCCGACCTGGTCTTGGTCTACTTTCTAGCTGACGGTTGCAGTTCATGAAGAATGGAAATAGATGGATCCCCTGGGTGCCGAAGGTAAGATGTTTCTAACCTCTTCTTTACAGGCATTTCCGCAAAAGTCTTTGAAAATAAACACACCAGTGCCGGTACGATAGTGTGGTTACCGATGGAGAGACCCGCTTTTCTCAACAAAACATAATGTGCAGGTAAAAAACCACATCGTGTGATCGGTCAGGGTCATTCCACTTCTACTCCAGTTCTAGATCTACTTCGCTTCCCTGGCATAGTTTCATTACTTGATGGGCTGCCTCATCAACATGAAAGGCCCTCCCTCCTCATTCCATCCCCTCCCACCCCCANCCCACACCCACACACACACCCACACCCACACACACACACACACACACACACACACACACGCGCACACGCGCGCGCGCGCGCGCAACATACGCATTATACACGAGAGAATGAAAAGTTTGCACAAGATAACATTTTCACCTGGCACTGGAACGTCTTAGAGCACCTTGATTCCACTCTGCCTTCCTCCACCCGCTCCTCTTCAACCACCTTTAATCTTGTTCTACAGTGCTTAGCGTGCGCTTTTGCGAAACCTAGACTAGTCTACTTCATCTCGATTTTACTGCTCGCCCGCCATTGAACGCTTGATTAACTTTGCCCCTCTGTTTTCGGATCAGAACAAACAACCGCTTCATACACACGTGCGCGCGCGGTTCACTCACTTGCTTGCATGCATGCGTACACACAGACCTACTCACAAACACACATCTCTGACACACAGCCACACCACACACAACACTTACACATATTGCTTTCTCCACAAAAGATAAAGCCTATATGTATAACCAAGTTACCGCATACCTCCTTCCTCGTCCTTCCTCCCTTCTTCAAAAGTTAAAAATAATCATCGACCTTGTGTATTCTTCACCTTAACCTTTTGTGGCCTCATTATTTACTTGGCAAGTACACCTTAAAAATAAAGACTAGGAAAAATGCACGTCTTGCTTTTTTGCTCTAGCCGACACAAGTTGTGATAGAAGAGTGACACGTGCCGAAGAAATACTGTGAACTCGTTCTCTCGTTCGTCATTCACTGACTCAGTCAACTTCTCCTTACCCATTCATCCACTTACTCATTAATATAGTCAGTCAGTCAGTCAGTCAGTCAGTCAGTCACAGTCAGTCAGTCAGTCAGTCAGTCAGGCAGTCAGTCAGTCAGTCAGTCAGTCAGTCAGTCAGTCGGTCAGTCAGTCAGTCACTCACTCACTCACTCACTTACTCACTCACACTCACTCACTCACATTCATCAGTCAGTCAGTCAGTCAGTCAGTCAGTCAGTCAGTCAGTCAGTCAGTCAGTCAGTCACTCACTCACTCACTCACTCACTCACTCACTCACTCACTTACTCACTCACACTCACTCACTCACATTCATACTCACTCACACACTTACGTGCATGCGTACACCGCCGTACGAGTACAGGGCAATTCAAGCAGTATGCTATGTCAATTGCATAAATTTCTAAAAAAAAAAAAAACCAACAACATTAGACGTACAGCAATTAGTTTTGATTGTTTCTAACAGGGTTTAATTGAATCGTTAACTACGAACCCAAACAAGTTCCTATAAAGTCAAAACTTTTCAGAAATTAGCGTATCTGATGGGGGAATATTTTACTGGAATTGCCCTACAAGTATTTTGATACCTTTTCCACTAGACCATCAGGACATGCGCCAACATCGTCAAAATTGTTGGCACGACCGAGCTATGCTCATTAAGTTTCTCTCATCGTCATTTTTTTTATGCATCGTAAAATCCACAAATACTATACATGAAAAAAAGAGCTTTCCTCTACCCGCAAACTATCAGGAGGATCCAAACATCTCAATATTATTATTTTCTCATAATAATGGCCCTGTCATTTTCCAGCTGCACTGTCTCTCCGAGAATGTAAAACAGTAAGACAGACAAGGGGATAGATAAATGGGCTTGTGCTCTCCTTACAAAGTTTGTGCTCCATGACCGCATTACGTTAACTACCTACTCACAAGCTTACCCCACCCTCCACCACTAAGTGGTTGTTCATTCCCCATCTCCCCACTTGGATCATGTCCAGGGAGGATGGGCGGGGAGGGGGGAGCTTACAATCAAATACCGTATGCAAAGTATGTGCCTAAATACATGTGATGATGCAATGTCTAATGTACACTAATTAAGTTTTTTTTTTTAATGAAGCGCGTCATTAGATAAATGCATAATGTTGCTTCCCAAAGTTTAATCCTATACGCCGGACTGACTTTGTAAAAGCAAACAAACGCGCACGCACGCACGCACGCACCCCCCCCCCCCNCACACACACACACACACACACACACATACACACACACCACTTGTCGGTCTGATCTTTGAGCCCCACACAGCTGTCCTATGCTTTACTTCTCCATTTCTTTTCCACAAAAAAAAAATTCAAATGACTCAAGCGTTTCAATCCACTTATTTAAGACACCATTTCGCCGTCTTTAAGACACCATTTCGCCGCCTTTGCAGTCTTCTTCTGAGGATGAGGGAGTTACACTGCTCCAGCAATAAAGGATCTGTATCACTCACTTTCGCGTGCCATACCCGGCATACACCAGATATTGCGTGCAGACAGGTTTACCTTGCATTGCACAACCTTCAGACTGAGGCACACCTTTGATTTAATTTGTGATGGATGCCAGAATGCTACGAACGAGTTCACGTGTTGTCTGACGAAACAAAAAAAAACTTCATTGTGAACACGATCCTAAGACTGTAGACGATAGATAGAATAGAGGGGAAAAAAAGTGAGCTGGCAACAAAGCAAAGAAAAACAAGATAAACAAGAGGATACACTAAAGCGGGTAGAGATTGCAACATGGCCCTAATGGATGAGAAGCTGAAACTTATAATTAAATGGCCCGAGAGGTTAAGAACAGGTACGCCATGAAAAAAAAAATGGGTGCGTGCATACCAGGATTTTATTCTTATTTCATCTGGTGTGTGTGTGTCAGAGGGTGGGGATTGGGACATGGGGAATGAGTAACTGAATAACTCACGGAAGACCGACGACGTGTTTACAGGTCCTCTGCCGCGCATCACATAAGAAATAACAGCGTGCTCTGTCGTTGTCTACCTTTGTTTAGACTTGTTAAACTTATTAAACTTGTTGTAATAAAATGCCCTGCACATTCAGTGGGCTAGTCCAACTTTCTCATGCTTTATGTCGAGTAGACTAGTCTTGGAAATTGTGTAGTTTTTGTAAGAAAATTCCATATCATTAAAACACTTTCCAGTCTTCACTGAGCTACCAAATGGTATCTTTCATGCTAAGTAAGAAGTTCTCGCAGTCATGCTCTCTCAATCTCTCTCTCTCTCTCTCTCTCTCTCTCTCTCTCTCTCTCTCTCTCAGAGATGTCATTGTGAGACAGACAGGTGGACAAACGGACAGAAGACAGATGGATAGATCAACGGGTTTAAATGGAAAGAAGCAAAAAACACTTATAAGTCAAGGAAAAAATGAAGGAAATAATAACAAGAGAATTCAGAGGAAACCATATAACTAACTCTAGCACCAAAAGGATATTCGGATATTCTTAGGTAGGTATCAGATCGTCTATAACTTTACAGCTGAAAACATCGGTCCATAGGTCAGGGGTCACCAAACCAGTGAATGACTTTATGAAAGCCTGGCAGGTGCTCTTAAGAAATCAACCCCAGCCCCATTCTCCACTGTTACTTTTAGAACACATGAATGAATGGCTGCTGGTCCTTTTGGTCTTTGCTAAACCGGACACTAACCTAACGGAAGAGTCAAGAAATGTTTCTGTAGTTACTGAATAGAAGGGGGAAAAGGCGGGTTGCATATAATAAGGCAGCGCCCAAGCTTGAGAATCATAATAAAAGATTTACTTTTACTTTCCCAAGATTTCAGACATTGTCAGTTGTAGCGCATGTACACGGATTTCATTAAGGACTATTTTATTGGAATCCACGACAGGGAAAATCGATTACAGGACCCGACACCCCGACACAAGATGATTATTATAAATTGGCACATATGCCAAAACTATCGAAACCTTCAGCCATTGTGCCAAAATATTTCGCATGCTGCTTCGAATATTCCTCTTCTTTTGCGGACTGGTGAAACTTCTATGCCTGTCAAAAGGGAGAAAGAGAGAGAGAGAGTGAGAGAGAGATAAAGGGTGAGGGAAAGAGAGAGAGGAGAGGGGGAGAGAGAGAGAGCGGGGGGGGGGCGGAGATCCCTCTACATTTTCGCCTAGTCTATTATGTTGTAGTGAAAGCTCGTAAAATGTGCTTCATCAATCGTGCTTTTACGCCTGATTCTTCACCGGGTACATAATTATGGAGTCTATACAGCGAACTATGACTTATTCAACCTTAATTTTTTACTTAACCTACGTTACGCTGGCTGCCAAGATCCGCTGAATATATACTTGTCTATACGACAAATTCTTATTTTCGTTTAATTTACCTACCGAACCTCATGAAGTACCACAATTATTATTTTTGTGTGTGTGTGTGTATTTTCGGAATGCTATTTTCTGACTTAGTCTCCCCACCTTCCACTGCAGGGTCATAAAGGGCAAAAAAAGACTGAAGTAAAACTGCTACTGCAAGGTAAAGTAGATCTTTGACCTGCAGTGCAGTTCAGATTCTCGGTGAAGTGTGAAAGCAATAAAAATAAGAAGCAGGGAAAAGGTTGAAAAAATGCAGCTGCAAAAAAGACTGCAGTAAAAACTGCTACTGCAAGGTAAAGTAGATCTTTGACTTGCAGTGCAGTTCAGATTCTCGGTGAAGTGTAAAAGCAATAAAAATAAGAAACGGGAAAAGTTGAGAAAAATGCAGGTGTCAAGGGAAAACAAATTGAGAGAATTTGCTAGAAATACTCCGTCCATGAAAGAGAACCGAACATTTGCAGCCACCGTAAAAGAAAAGAATCGATTCTCGAAAATAGCTTTCCGGTTCAACGGCCAGGTAATGGAAATAACATGCCCAGTTTCAGAGTCCAAAAACAAATTTTATTTTTTTGGAAAACTAAAACTTGCTGATCTGGACAGAGTTCAGCTCCACGGTGATATTTTAAAATATCGTATCGCACCTCGGTGCAAAAACCCGATAACTAACCAAGAAACAAAAGGCATATACGGGGTTACTGCATTAAGGCGGCGGTAAGACTACACAATCATGATCTTTATTGACGCTCCAAAGCGCATTAGGAGCAAAGATCGTTATATAATCAATATTGTCATTAAAGATCTTTGATATGTGGATATCGTCATGATCAACGAGCAAGAGTAATATAATTGCTAATGCATCCCGGTTAGCCTACTGTTGAAACACCCAGTCACTGCTTGAAATAGTTTCATTAGGCTGCGCTCAGGGGACAGTCAATGATCTCTATACCTTATCAGAGCCAAGTCAAAATGTTCCATGTTCTTTCCCAACCAGTCTCAGTGTTTTAACTAACATTTGGACATTCCTTCTCTCTTTAGGCCGCAAGTTGTGAGTGTCGCCAATCTCGTTCCTTATGCTTGCTCCACCAGTTAATTTATTACTTCAGCTGTGGACTACACATGAATCAGTTAACAAATACTTTACCTTTTCATCTGTCACTATTTGCCTCCCCATTCCACCCTAGATCTCGCCAGTATATTAATTAAGTCCACCAGCTATCATGGGACGCAGGACCGTAACTACCACGTTACCTCCCGCCCCTCACTATCCTTTTTGGGATTAGATCGCCGTCCACTGAGCACTTTTGGCCACTGACTTTAAAGTGGACCTAACAGACAGTACTTGATATTGCACCCAGAAAAGAATCAATATATCTAAACCTTATGAAAGCCAAGTCAAAATGTTGCATGTTCCTCCCAAACCAGTCTCTATTGTTTTAACAAACATTTGGACATTCCTTCTCTCACCAGGCCGCACGTAGTGAGTGTCGCATTCCCTGTCCTTATGCTTGCCCCAACGGTTAAATTATTATTTCATCTGTGAACTACACATGAATCAGTTTACAAATACTTTTACCTTTTCATCTGTCACTATTTGCCTCCCCAGGCCACCCTAGACCCCGCAAGTACATAACTAAATTCGCCAGCTACCACGGGACACCCCCCTCGCCCTCCCCCACCAGTAGTTTTGGGATCAAATCGCGTCCACTAAGCATTTTTGGACACTGGGACCTAACAGACAGTATTAGATACCCGCAGGTTTGTTTTGTAAACCTCATGACCCCCAAAGCTCAAAAGTTAGGTCTTTCAATTCCAATGTTGACTCTATTACTATTACTAGTATTAGGGCCTGCTCATAATCATATAGCGGTTTTTTTCATCAAGGGGCAACACTGAAGAATGAGTTCGGGTCACCGACCGTGTGATGAAACCTTTTTATCAACAGAAAACACCGTTCACAGTCATTCATTCCAGGTCACTAACATTTTTTTCACAGCACTGAACGATAACTATACAGCACATCCTTATGATCGGGTTAGCTTTTTCAAGGATAGGGAAGCCACGCAAGTTAAAGGCTGATGTTCGCAAATTAGGTCCTTGTTATTGGTTAATGACTGGCCATTGCAAGGGGGCAGGGGAATGTTACGCCATGAAATTTTTGAAATACTAATGCTCTTTTCCTGAAAGTGAAAATAAATCACTCATTATTTATCAAACTTGTATTTACTTGGGCAATGCCCGGGGATTCTCCCATCTGATGCTTGGTTTAGAGATAGAGACAGGTTAAAGGGTAGAGTTGGGGCAAAAAAGCACCCTTGAGATAATTCTTACCCATTATAATTGTCTAGGATCTCTCTTGTGTATGCTTTCATTTTCCTAAGCCTACCCCTAATTCTATACCACCCAGTAAGACCCCCCCCCACCCCTTTTTCCCCTTTTTTTTTGTTTTTAAATCTGAACTCTGCGTAAATTCTGCATAATATAAATGGCTGACATTTTTTTCCTGCACGAATCGTGCATGACCAGACGCTTCTGAAGATTTTTTTTACCCTGTTTTCGCGGTAGAGAAAAGTTCCAGCATTCACAACCGCGGCGTATCACGCAGTGGCTGGACGCACTATATGCACTGGCCGAAACCACTGTCAAAGGCGACTGGGCTTTTGTGGACAGAATGTGTCAATGAAAAAATAATGTTCGAGTGATTAAACACATTTTACCGCTTGAGCTGTTTCATTTAACAGCAGCAGGAATTATCAGTGGAGCGTCGTGGGACTTTTGCATAATTTCAGAGTCTAATGTTCCCATCTAGCGAGTTCAGCACTTAGCCGGTAACCACCGGCCACTTAATACCTGAGCTAACATAACATTACGGGGTAGAATTTACCTGGCGAGATACGCATGAACTCCTAAAGCTAAACTACGAGCCCTTCTACTAGACAGTAGAAAGTGTAAGATAGCGTTTTCCTCCCCTAGAGTCTCATTTACAGTTTCCTTTCGCCTCTTCCACACAAATGAAGATTATTTCACGAGTATTGAGTAACTCATGCGAATTGGCAACACATGGCCCTAATAACACTACAGATTTATTCAATCCGGTTGATTTGGCCACCTTTTATCATACGCCGAGGACCATTTTATTATTGTCCAACATATTTTTTTTTATTTCTGTCTTCATATAAACACCGGAGATAAAAAAAAAAAGTCACCTTCAGCCTATGCCAAGACCTTTGTTAAACCCCTCCCCATTGATTAACATGTTTACTACCGACCAACGGGAAGCGATCGGTCATGCTGACCTCGCATTATTCTCCCCCACAATGAGCGAAACTGAATATACACAAGCTCAGTGTTCAGCGTAACGCTTGTTACACTGATTTTACATGATACCATTCACCACAGTAGATCTAATGATTTAATAATTTTATTTTGGATCTCAATGGGGTTTCTTAAGTCTGTATTGTAGACTCTTGCAGAGAGCTTCTATCACCAATAAGCTTATTATAAAGTCCCATATCTTGGCCACCATGTCTCGGGGGCTAATGCTTCTATAAAGGCTCTCTAAGCGTCAAGAAAGGGTAACACCTCAAGTTAAGTACGAATGCTGATATTCTATTAGAATATGTATCGTAACACCCCTCCCTACCGAGCCCCCTACAATATGGCCGGGCACAGCAGCTCAGGGACAAGCGCCCGGAGGAAAGAAGCTCAAACCTCAGGGTATAGGGGTTAATAGTACAGCAGATGAAAAGTTCGCTGACAAGGAGAGAATAGCAGGGCCTGCATCCGAAACTTTTCGCTAGGGTGCCCTCAACGGCCCTGCTACAGAGCCCTGGCAGAACAACAAATGAATGGGTCAGTGGTGCGCGGGCGGGCTGAGTCAATGTCTTCCACTTCTCCAAACCCGTGGTATTTACCTGTCAGCGAAACAGCGGTCAGCGCTGTGAGGCGTTTGGTGCTGCACTACAGGATGTGTATCTGAGCTGTGATGAATAGTTATTACTGACTTGTTGGCGGAGCAACATACACGTAGCACCCGTTGAAAGCGTCAACTATATGAGTACCAAGGAATGTTCGACTATGAGACAAGCAAACTAAGAAAGTGCGGAGGCACCAAACAAGCCAGCATGGGCGATCACATCGGGAAGTTGCATACCCTCCCCCCACCGAGGAACTTTGAACTTGTACAAATAATTATTATGAAAGAACATTTTCTTGTTGTCCTCGTCGCTTTTTTGAAAGCTATTCACCTCCCTATAACCACACAGGTATTCCCACTCTTCCAACTTAAATTTTTAAAAAAATAGTTGACATTTGATTGCCGTTCTCTTGTTGTGTTTCCACCACTATCTCAGAGCTATGAAAGAGAAAGAATCCTGGCTGAAAGAGGTAGAGAGAGAGAGAGAGAGAGAGAGTAGCCTGGCATGTGTGGGTCTAAATTTCCCCTCCAATTCACTTGCGCATTTTCCATAACATATTGTATACATTGCACATTTTAAATACATTCAAACAGCTTTCTGCATGCACGGAAGTTTGAAAAGGACAAACAGACAAAGGCAGCCTTTGTAGGAATATCTTTCACGTTTCATTCACATCGTGGACGTCTCCTATTCCCATTCCATTTCACAGTTACGTGTACATGTATAACCACATACATCAAGAGACAAATGCTGCAAATATTAATATGCAAGCCAAACAATGCCCACCGGCTTCATCCGTTTTCTTGCATTATTATCAAGGACAACGGGAAAGGAGGAAGCAAATATATTGTATTACACACAACCTGTCCTGAACCTGAAGAGCGATCCACATGTCGTGCCGTAGACTTATTACCGTGCAGTTGTGATAGTGAGGTGAGGAGGGGAGGGNGGGTTCAAGAGTTCTAGACATGATTTCGCTCCTACCGTAATTACCAAAATACATTTTGGTACCACGACACTTTACGGTACCAAGACACTATGTGGTGCCAAGACACGTTGTGGATCCAAGACACTTTTTGGTACCACGACACTTTTTGGCTTCGACTTTCAAACTGCCATACATCACTAGGATCAGGAGACCCACTGATCCTCAAAGCCTCCTTCATGGCAGAGAATGCAAGGGTGGCGGTTCGTTAACAACCATTTTCATGTTTGCTGAGCTATGACCTGAGACTATGAGTCCGGCGGTAGGTTTCATATCTCTGTAGTCAGTTTCGTCGTTTTTCGGTTGTTGTTTTTTTTTCTGGGCTGTATACGCTTTGTTCCCTCAACTCTATCATTCACCCGATACCGAGTCCCATATCAATATTTGTTGGGTCATTTTTATGCCTCTAATTTTAAGCTTACCAAATCCATTGCAAACCCCTAGATAATCTGAGCTAGACTGCATTCTGTATGCACAATTTCCCTTTTCCTTCATTACCTAACACGCGAGGGGACTACTTTGCCTTTGCTGATTCTTCAAATAGTAAAAACACAGTTCCAGCAAATATAAGGCCAAATGACCAGTTTTCCTAATTATGCAGCCCCCCTCCCCAATACCTTTCGAACTTTTATTTGTGGATGCAGGGAATGTGAAAAGAACAACAACAACCAAAAAAGGCTAAATATACCCACTTCATTTATCGTAAGTAGAGTTACTGCAGGCCTGTGGGTTACAGAAAGCTTGGAAATGGAAATGTGGTGACATACAACTGTTTTTAACTGCAACTGATTCTTCCAAGGATAAAAACGTTTAAGGGTAGAGCTGAGGTGGGGGGGAGGGGGCGGGTCACAGATACTCACAGACGTTCCCCCTAAGATTCAGCAGCAGCATCACTACACATATACCCAAGGTCAAAAACACTCGTATATGTTGCCAAGAGGAACAAAAACAAAAACATGCCCTCAGCTGACCACATGTGCGAACAAGCAAGACTACTCCCGGGCAAGGTTATGCAAAACGTGTGGATGCAGTGTCTTAGACCGACTAGTTCCACGCTACATTAACTACACCAGATCTACTCCTACATGGAGAAGGTGAAGGATATGAGTAAATCTAAAAATAATGAGCACTTTAATTCTTCTAAAGGTTCAGGCCTGCAAAGCAAATCTCGTGATAAAGGAGAGGAAAACCGCGAAATGTAGTAAATGAGAAGTCTCGATTCCGAAAATGTATGAATTACAGTGAAAGAATTCACCTTTTCGAATCAACCAGCCAGGACAGACAATCCCATATTTGCCATGGGCTGAGAGTGAAGCACGAAAGCGTGAATGACTGAGCAATGCTTGGTACTGGTAAACAAGAACCTGTGACTGGACAACAGGGCTGCGAAGTCAATAAAATGTGGGCAACGCTGGCCTTCATTAGCCATGTGGAAGTCTCGGCTGGCCTAGTTTAGCCAAGCGGGAAACAATTTAATAGTTCTGCTGGAAAGGTCAGTTTTACAAAATGTCAGAAGTAGGGCCGAGACGATCTCATTATTCCCTTGTCTTCTACAGTCTGCGTTTGCAAGGCCCATTCATAATGATCCAGGGCCCAACCCTGCTGACCGTGGGCTCTGGTGAAAATCGATCTCATATTATTATGACAAATCAATAAGGGTTATTACAAAATCAATGAAGCACCGTCATCGAGTGCGAGACGGTCTTAAAGTCAATCTATGGCGGTGGCTTTGGCGAGTGACCGGTTCACTGATAAGGTGGACGCAATCTACTACGTGTAATCTAGCTCTCTAAGGTAGAGATGTCATTTATCGCTGCTGTATTATTTATGAACATGCCCAAATGTTGCCATAGCTGAGTTTATCACGCCGTTAAAGCAATGGGTTTGTCATGCCGTTAAGGCAAGGGTGAGTTGTTGGTTTTTTTTTATTCGCCTCTGTTCATTGGACAGTCATGGGTCAGAGGCCCATCCCATGTCTGTCCTTACAATAATCGAAAAACTTGCGCCTGAATATGGACATATTATTATGTTCATGAGGTTTCACCACCTTCCCAGTCGTGTCGCTCGGGAGTTGTCAAAGGGTGAGATTAAAACATACTAAACCCCATTACAAAGTGTCCAGTGTTTTTATGATGATCACCTACGAACAAAGGGCACACCGTCAATATCCCATTCCTCTTCGTACAACCATCGCATCATCATTATCGTTGTTATAATAACAACCATCACAACCACCACCATCACTGTCATTATTGACCTGTTTGACTGTCCGGATATTTTCTTATGGCGTTCAGTAGTCTATTACGAATATAATATCGATGGATTTGAACGTTATCAAAGTCTCGTGGACAACAAATTTTTGTTGCTGGTAGTCCACTGACCCCTGAGAAAATTATCTCATCCACCCAACACCAACCAAAACCTCAATTTTCCTCAATAAAGGGATGCAAGAAAGGATTGAAATGAATATCTCGACGTGGTAAGGGCGACGAAACATCAGGGTTCTGAAGGAGAGTATGTGGTAGTAGGTCCCATCACCCCATCATTATCATCATCATCATCATAATGAAGCTTTTAATACCGTATCCAAGTTACTGTCCGTCACGCGACTTCACATTATTATTACCCCAGCAGGCTAGATCACCCAATAAATTTCTCATTCCCTCGAAGGCATGCCGCTACCAGTTTACAAGTTTAGCGCTAATCACTAGCATTTGGATAACTTTCCCTGCTTATAGCCAGGTACCCATTTTACAGATGGATGGGCTGAGGAAAATGTGAATGAAATGCCTTTCCAGGGCATTTACACCATGGCCATGACAGGGTTCGACCCCACAACTTTTAGATCATTGAGTCCAATCCTGCAACCATTCGCCGGTTTCCAAACACCCCTTCCCACTCTCTATATCAAATATTTCCCTTCATTTCCTCCATTCGGTACCGGCTAAGATTTCACCCATGAGTGGTGCTAGACGCTAAGGTTAAATAATCAAACTCTTCATATATCCCCACCTACGTCTCACCGATCATTTAGATCAATAGGGTCACCTCGTCCCCGCCAGCAGTCGCTATCAGTATCACCCAGTCCCTTCTTCTGCAGACTGCAGATCGAATGCAGACCAAGCACTGATGTAAGGTTCGCATGCCACTGTTGCTGGCAAGAATGGTATGCAAGAGAAAAAAACGTGCTGGATGGGGGAATACAGAACTGTAGACAGGCCGACGGACAGACATGCAAACATATAGGCAGACAGTTTGGCGGATTTGATGGAAAATATGGACAATACAAAGACACAATCTTAATGGTCGTGTAGAGGGTCGTAACCACCACTCTCCCTCCCACAAGTCCGAGGAACGTAAACACTTATTATAATAATATCAATAGGCCTACTTGCTTGTTTACAGTAAGACTAGTCCAAGCGAAACCCTGGCGCTTTGGCTTTGACGAGAAGTGGGCTGGTATCATCCAGACCTCTCAGAAAGAGGAGCGGGAAAAGGGGGGGGGGGGGGGGGGGGGGNGGGGGGAGGAGGAGGAGGAGGAGGAGGAGGCGTGTCACCGAGATTTCTTAGGAACAGGTATGGGAAGGGGGATTTCCATATCTTCTGTGAAAAGTGTGTGGGGCCAATCGTCCCGATTTCTTGGGAAAGGGAGTAGGGGAAAGGGGTGTCGTTCCGATCTCTTCTGAAGGAGAGTTGGCCAAGTAACAAGGCGCTGAGAATGCATGCTTTAACCTGAAGGCCTTTCTTCATCATACAGCTCTTCGTTATTTTTATGTTCGGAGGAGTGAGCCTATTAGTGCAATGTTCTGCGGGTCTGGTCTGCCAGAGCTTGTTAGTAAGAAGTAATGATACGCTGCCAAAACAAGCAAAGTGTGCTTTCCCTGCGCGGCCACTCCTCTGCGGCTGACAGTGGCTCATGGTAATGCAGTAAACTTGTATTCACACCTTGAAAACGTATCTGAAACGAATCAGGTTTAGCGTAATCTGACTTACTAAAAGACATTGCCGCAAGCCATTCCCCTCTCCTCTTGCTGAATTATGCCAAATTTCAGCGCCTTAACATCTGAACTACTGACATTACTGAACTTTGAAATTAAACTTTTTGGTGATTTTGG